>JAKOGI010000288.1:150000-157500 GCA_029747015.1 Carnegiea gigantea
CGAGGAAGAACATCCCGAGCACACGGTCCAATTAGGCCGAGATATGACAGCCGTCGATCGACTCTCGTTGCTCTCACTTCTACGAGAGTATAGAGATGTGTTCGCCTTCGGACCTGAGGAAATGCCCGGCATCACTCCAACAATTATGGAGCACCGGTTGAACGTGGGCCCCCTCCATAGGTCAGTCGTCCAGAAGAAGCGCCACATGGGCCCAGAGAGAGCGGCCGCAGCCAATGCTGAAGTTCATAAGTTGTTGGAGGCCGGGTTCATTCGAGAGTGCCAGTACCCTGAATGGATCTCAAATGTGGTGTTGGTAAAGAAACCTAATGGGAAGTGGAGAATGTGTGTAGACTTCACGGATTTAAACAAGGCTTGTCCAAAAGATAGCTACCCACTGCTAAAGATTGATAAGTTGGTAGACGCCACGGCTGGACATGCCCTGTTGAGTTTCATGGACGCCTTCTCTAGATATCACCAAATACCCCTCTGTACAGATGATCAAGAAAAGACTACTTTCATCACGGACTGGGGCCTACACTGCTATAAGATGATGCCCTTCTACCAAAAAATCGCGAGAGCCACCTATCAGCGCCTCATCAACAAGTTGTTCGAGCCCCTCATCGACAAAACGAAGGAGGTCTACGTTGATGACATGATAGTGAAGAGTAAGACCGACGTTGACCATAGCCACTATTTGAAAAAGATGTTCGATATACTTCAGACCTTCAACATGAAGCTCAACCCCAAGAAATGCATGTTCAGAGTACGGTTGGGAAAATTTTTGGAGTTCATGATCAGCAGCCGCGGGATTGAGGCTAATCCGGACAAGATCCAAGCCGTATTAGACATGAAACCGCCGTGGAACGTCAAAGAAGTGCGGCACTTAACCGGCTGCATAGCTGCCCTAGGTCGGCGCATGTCCCGATCCGCAGACAAGTGTTAGCCATTCTTCTGTGTCTTACGGCAGCGTGCAAACTTCACTTGGGACCGACAAGCCGAAGAGGCTTTCCAAGCATTGAAGACGTACCTATCTCAGCTACCCAAAATCGCAAGCCCCCTTGTGGGAGAAACCTTCGTCCTATACTTGCCCATTTTGGAGCACACGGTCACGTGGTTCTTCTGGCCAAGAGGGCCAAGGAGCAAGTCCCTATGTACTATGTAAGCCACACCTTAGGAGGGGTGGAAGTTAACTATCCTCTTATAGAGAAATTCACCTACGCCCTAGTGATGGCCAACTGCAAGCTAAGGCCGTACTTTGAGGCTCACAAGATCCTAGTCCTTACTAACCAGCCCCTGAAGAATGTCCTTCAGGGGTTGGATGCCTTAGGACTGCTTCTAAAGTAGGCCATTGAGTTGTCGTGTTACGACCTGCTGTTTGAACCACGGAGGGCCATCAAGGGCCAGGCACGGGCAGACTTTTTGGCTGAGAACACCATGCTTGTTTCAGAGGGCGAGCTGTACCATCGGCCCTGGAACTTGTACAGAGACGGCTCGTCCACCAAGGACAGAAGTACGGCCGGCCTCATCATTGAAAGTCCTACCAGAGTACAGCACGAACACGCTTTGAAGTTCATGTTCAAGGCATCCAACAATGAGGCAGAGTATGAAGCCCTTATCTCAGGAACAAAGCTGTGCTATACTGCAGGGGCAGACTCAGTTTAGGTATTCTCTGATTCTCAGCTAGTCGTCAGCCAACTCAATGGTGCATATGAAGCTAAGGATGACACCATGGCAGCATATGTTCTGCAGGTATAGAAGGCCACCAAGCTACTAAAGCACTTTGCAATCATGCATATCCCTCGCTTGGAGAACCGGCAGCCCGATGTATTGTCTAAACTGACAAGTTCGTCCAACAATAGGAAGCCCAAAAACATCCAGTGGGAGACCCTAACAGAAAGGAGTATAGATCTACATGAAGTGCTGTGGTTAGAAAGAAACTCAACATGGATGGACCCCATATGCGCGTACCTCACTAATGGTACCCTTCTTGTGGATCCAAAAGAAGCTAATAAAGTGAAGAAATGGTCGAATTGGTCCACCTTGTATGAGAGGATTCTATACAAGAGGTCTTTCTCCTGGCCTCTTTTGCGTTGCATGACACCAGAGGAGGGAAAAAAGATACTAGGAGAGCTGCACGAGGGTATTTACAGCACACATACTGGAGGCCGCACCTTGGCCGTGATTGCCATCCGATTGTTAGCCTTATGCTATTCACTACTTAGGGTATGGATATCCTCGGCCCTTTCCCCAAGGCAACAAGGTAGCGTAAGTATCTCTTTGTGGCAGTTGACTACTTCACTAAGTGAATAGAGGCTGAGGCCGTCGCCTCCATAACCGCAGCCAAAGTGCGGAGGTTTATCTAGAGGAACATCATCACTTGCTTCGACATTCCCCGCGCCATCATCTTTGATAACGGCAGACAGTTCGACACCAATAAGCTCACCAACTATCTTGGCACCTTGGGGTGTCAGGCCTGGTTCACCGCCGTCGTCCACCCTCAGACCAGTGGTCAAGCCGAGATGGCCAACAAGTCCATTCTCCACGGCCTACAGAAGAAACTTGACGACGCCAAAGGAAAGTGGGTGGATGAACTGCATGTCGTCCTATGGTCCTTCCGAACCACTGAGAAAATTGCTACTGGCGAGACTCCCTTCATGCTGGCCTATGGGTCTAAAGCTGTCCTACCAGTAGAAGTCACACCACACACACATTGACTGATAACTTTCCAAGAAGAGCTGAACAACGCAACACCCCGGGAGGCCCTCGACCTCCTCCCCTCTATCTGCAGGGACGCTCTTCTTTGAGAGGCCCTCTACAACCTCCGCATCACGCGCCTCCATGATTGCGTAGTAAGGGTGCATCCTATTCAGACAGGCGATCTTGTTCTTCATAGTATGGAAGCCGTAGCTCGCACAGGGGAACATGGCAAATTCACTGCCAACTGGGAAGACCCATACAAAGTTGCTTCCCAAGTCTAGCCTGGAATGCAGTGCCTAGAGACCATGAGCGGTTCTCCTATACCGCAGACCCAGCATAACAGCAACCAGAGGAAGTACTACTCCTAAGGTTATGCTTTCGCTTACATCTAATAGTTATGTACTCCTTGATTACCAGAAATAAAAACAAAGCCCACAGTGGCCACTTTCGCGCCCATATGCAGTCCTCCATTTCCCTGAGCACGGTTTTATGGCCGATCGCTATACTCTCAGCCCTAGTGGGGGCTAAGGATCCGTGAGCACAGCCTTACTGCCGATCGCTATACTGTTAGGGCCAGGCTTTATACTTTTAGCCCCAGTGGGGGCTAAGCATCTTTAAGCAAGGCCTTATGGCCGGTCGCTATATTCTTAGCCCCAGTGTGGGCTAAGGGTCCTTAAGCACAGCCTTACGGCTAGTCGCTATACTCTTAGCCCCAGCGGGGACTAAGGGTCCCTAAGTACGGCCTTACGGCCGGTGACTATACTCTTAGCCCCAGTAGAGGCTAAGGGTCCTTAAGCACAGCCTTATGGCCGTTTGGAATACTCTAAGCCCCAATGGGGGCTAAGGGTTTCTGAGCATGACCCTACAGCTGGTCGCTATGTTTTTAGCCCCAGTGGGGGCTAAGGATCCTGGGGCTAAGGATCCTAAAGCACGGCTTGATGGCCAGTCGCTGTGCAGGATATGTGTTCCCAAGCCAAACGCTATATCACTTGTTCTTTCGCTTGGGGGCTACTACCCTACAGCATATGAAAAAATACAGGCCAAAGCGAAAGAACAAGTATGCAATGAAAGAATAACTAATGTAAGGAACATTGTTATTAAAAATGGGCATTTTCATTGATAAAAGTGCAAATACAGCGTTTAAAAAAAGGGGGGTTACATATCAGGCCCTCCATTATCCTCACGGTCCTCTTCCTCAGGAGTCCCAGCCTCAGCATCCAAGGGGTTGATCGCTTCGTCCCCCGAGCTATCACCCTCACTAGAAAGGAGGATAAATTCGACCTCCTTGGGGTCCCAACCCTCGGTCTCGGCCTGCAGGCGCTCATCGACATAATGGACGTAGGCCTTGAAGTAGGCGTCCTCCTGAAATTCCTAAGCCAATGTCACCAAGACCTTGCATAAGTACTCCAACGTGTTCGCACGGCCTTGCTAATAGCCCTGCTCCTTGGCCTGGGCCGCCTCTCAGCCCATACGATTGCCTCAGCCTCAGCCGTAGAAAGAGCTCCCCCAGCTGGCGTTGCAGATCCTTCTTCTCGGCCTCCTAGGCATCTTTCTCTTCCTTTAGCCTCTCCCAGCGTCATTGGTACTGGATCACCAACCCCTCCAGCCTTCAGCGCTCCGTCGCAGCCCTTAGCCCTCGAGCAAAAGCCTCAGCCATAGTGACGTTGGCCTCGGTAACCTTGAGGGGGTCTGAGGTACCCGAAGTAGCTAAGTCCTAGGACTTAACCAAGTCCTGAACAAGTGTGGACTTGGCCGTCGGGTCGGCCATGATGAAGTTTGTAGGCAAAGGTCGGGCACTTGGGGAAGTTCCACCCGCGACTTGCGAGGTAGCCCTTGCGGTCTTTGGCGTGCCGGCAGGTTCTCACGGACCAGGGGTTCGATCACCAGTAGACCGACCCTCTGCATGGCGAGGAGGAAAGATTGATCAACCCCCTTTCCCCCAGTAGGGGTAGGGGCAGACACTGCTGTCTCATCGGGACGACCCGTTGGCGCTTGCGTATGGGTAAGCTTAATGCAGGTTTCTTTCCGCGCGGTACTAAAGGGGGCGCCTGCAGTGTAGGCAATCTGTTAGTTAAATGCTGACGATGGGAAAGAATGAATAGGGGTGAGTAGGGCTCAAGTATGTACCTTCTTGGCTTGTTGGTTGACAAGGAGCTGTCTCTCCTCTTCCCGACGACACTTGGCTTCGGTTGCGACTTGCTCTGGGGTGGCATCCCCAGTCTCGAAGACCATCAATTTCACCCTCGCTTACTCTGCATAGAACAAAACGGAGTCATGTTAGAACCAAACGAAAAGGCCGACTAACACGGGAGCTACAAGTACCCTTAGAAAAATTCTTAAGTATCAAATGGCCCGCCGCAGCTAGGGAGAAGTCATTCTCAAAAAACTTTAACTTAGGGAGCCAGTTTAGAGGCTCCCTGTCATTAGACTTTCTCTTCCTCTTTTCGGGCCCCTTCACCGACTCTATCGTCTGTGCCATGAATTTTGGGATAGGCCATGGCTTGTCGTCTTCTCAGATGAAGTAATGGAAATAGCAGGTCGTATTCTTCTCCTCGGCTGTTGGTGGCCCGAAGGGATTCCTGATTGGCTTTCCTTCATTCTAATCAGATATGTTCCCCCAACTGACTCCTGGCAGATAAAGAGGAAGTCATACTTCTAGTGCTTCACCTTCGACTTTTTCTCGATGGCCGTCATATAGCCCTGCCTATTATTGAAGCATTACCATCCCAAGTCCCTGGTCTCCTTGGAAGCCCTTTGGACTGTGTGTACCAGACTGAACGCTCGGGCCATACATGTAAGGCCGTGCAGCTCATAGGTCGCGATAAAGGAGCAAATGTTGTGCCAGGACGTAGGCACAACCTGCGCGGGCGCCAGCTTATACTTGGTCATAATATCTTCAATCACCGGGTGAAGGGGAAACCTAAGGCCATAGTTGAGGGCTGCACGGTAGACTGCTAAGACTCATTCACTGTTGTATCCAGCCCGAAAATCACAAAAGTATACCCCGTGGGCAGGAGGTATATCTTCTCAAGGGTCATCCTCTTCAAGGTGGGAACGACATTTGGGTTAGGGAAATGACTGCCTGGGCCATCTGGTGGGTCCGAGGGGCAGAGGCCCTAGGCAAATCCGGTCCCTCCGCCATGATCTCAGGGACCGACCCTACCGAAGAACAGCCCCATTTCTTAAGTACCGACCTTCCCAAACCCTTCGTGAGATGAAGAGCTTGTGGACACTCCCTCTGAGGACGAACGCCTTGACTACCCATCTGAGGAGGAGGAAGATGTTCCCCCCGAGGAAGAACTAGTGCTAGTGGAGGCCACTTCGGCTGCCAGCTTTGGAGATCTTAGGGCAGAACAGGGATTACCTTGAGTGCCATCGGCCAGCAACTCGTCTAGGGATCTGATGTGGAGAGTTAACTTAGGCTTTGCCATTCATCGTACCTGGAAATCATTCATAAAGTCAGCTATGGTGATTTCCCATAGATATGAGACCTCCATCTTAGGACTGAGGATACTAGGGGTAGAGGAGTACTCGCAGCTAGACCACGAGGGAGTGCCGGGTTCAAAAAGAGGCACCGTGTAGGGAATCTATTTGGGTTCCCTACATTGATTTTTTGGGGGAACGCCCGCAACCACCCAGCCATCGATAAAGGCCGGAAGGCTAGGAAATTGCGAATGGCATCTCTCCACTTAGGGACTGGCCAATCCTTCAGGAACATCCCAGCTAGATGAGCAAGATGAAGATATAACTATAGAAGTATAACAAACAATGCTTAAATGGGGTACGAGGGTGTATCTGCAAAAGATGAAGATTCAAAGGAATAGGTTGAAGATGAGGATGAACACTCAAACAAATCCTTTGAAGATGTGAGGGAGGAGGTTGAGGCGCTACAGTGAGTTTGAATGAGGTACGAGGAAAGAGGGCAGAGTTTCTCTCTTCAGAAATCGCTTCTCTCTCTAAACAGTTTAGCGAGTGATGGAAAATGACCTTTTTCACTGAGTCCCACACCCTTATATAGAGCAGGAGTGAAAAACGCTCCTCCCGAGACACTTAAAAGACACAACTCATCTCAACAATTGCCACATGGCGCCATCTCATCACCCCCTTACTCGACGACGAGGAACCCTAGGCTCTGGGGGTAACGGCTTCACTAGGGCGGCCTATCGCTGATCGCTATACTTTCAGCCCCTGGACGGACACACGATCCTTGAGCACGGCTGTTAGGCCGATCGCCATACTCTTAACTCTAGTTGGGGGCTAGGAATCCCCATGGTCTTATAACCGATCGCTACATCCCTAGCCCCAGTAGGGGCTAAGGATCCCCGAGCACGGCCTTAGGGCCAGCCGTAATACTTTAAGCCCCAATAGAGGCTAAGGGTCCCTGAGTACAGCCCTACGGTCGGTCACTATGTTCTTAGCTCCAGTGAGGGCTAAGGGTCCCTGAGCACGGCCTTACAACCGGTCGCTATACACTTAGCCCCAGTGGGGGCTAGGGGTCCTTAAGCACGGCCTTACGGCCGGTCGCTATACTCTGGCCGAGTGGGGGCTAAGGGTCCCTGAGCACGGCCTTATGGCTAGTCGCTATACTCTTAGCCCCAGTGGGGGCTGAGGGTCTGTAAGCACGGCCTTAGGGCTGGGCACTATACTCTTAGCCCCAGTGGTAGCTAAGGGTCCTTGAGCATGACCTTACGACTGGTTGCTATACGCTTAGCCCCAATGAGGGCTAAGGGTCCCTTAGCATGGCCAATGGCCAGCCGCTACACTACCAACCTTAATAGGGGCCACGACACCAAACGTACGATC
>JAKOGI010000288.1:165000-170000 GCA_029747015.1 Carnegiea gigantea
GATATCATAAGGACACTGAAGGTAACTAACTTGTGACTCTAGAAGCGAAAATCTTTGGACTATTAGATAGGCAGTAGATAGTAGACCAAAGTGTGATCTATTTTTTGTATGGAGTTCTAGGTTATCGATGAGGACTTTACTAGAACGTGTGACCCGTTCTAGTAGAAGTGACATTTCATTAAGGATTTCCCCCTTTTCTGGCAGAAGGTCAGCTTTGATAATCACCATTGGCGAGTTCTCAAGTTAAACTATCTGTCAGAGAGTTCTTCAATCTCTGTATATGTTCAATTGAGAAGGAAAACTGGTTAAGCCATAATTGCCAACGTAGGAGTCAGCCTTGCGCTTGTATATGTGATAAATTCTTTTTCATAAAACCAAGTATTCCTTTACAATCGGTTCGAGTAAGAAAAGATTTTGGGGCTAAAAAGATTAAGAACGTTTCAATTCCCCTTATGACCGTAAGGACTTCTTTTTCCTTTGTAGGATAGTTGCATTCTGCCTTATTAAAACTTCCACTGCAATATTTACAGGGTTTTTCTCCTTCTTTGATTTTGAGTACCGCACTCCAGTGCTCATTGCTAGCATCCGTTTCAAGAACTAAATCATCTTCTTCATTAGGCAAATTAAGGACATGAAGATTTTTACACATCTTTTTGAAGTTTTGAACAATCTTTGTATAATTAGTGGTCCATATCCAACTTTGTTCTTTCTTGAATTTCTGCTGTAACGGCTTTCTTAATTTGGCTAAATCTTTAATGAAATCTGAAGTATAGGTAAGACATCCGAGAAATCTTTTTAGCTGCTTCCTATCTTTAATTTTTTCAGGAAGTTTTTCTATTTTTTTTCTAGAATGTGCTTTTGTAGGATGATTTGTTCAGCTTTTATCTCTAGATCTAAAAACTCAATTTCTTGCTCAGCATAAATTCATTTGTTCTTACCAAGTATAATGCCATGATCAATGCATCTTTGGGTGACAGCGAAGACATCATCTTTATGCTATTCTATGGTTTTAGAAAAGACAAGGATGTCATCTATGTAAACCAAACAACAATGATTGAGGTCTTTAAAGATATTATCCATTCTTCTTTGGAATATTTGAGGTGCATTTTTAAGATCAAATGGCATTATTATCCATTCATAATATCCTTATGGGGCACTAAACGCAGTTAAAGGAATACTTTCCTTATCTATTTTTATCTGCTAATAACCACTTTTGCAATTCATTTCGAGAACCAAGAGGCTCCTTGAATTCCGTTGAAAAGAACTGTTTTGTTAGGAATATAGTAACCATCAAAGACAGTATTATCATTAAGCTTTTTGTAATAGATTACCATTCTAGCTTTTCCTCTTTTTTCTTCTACATGGTTTCTTACCATGAAAGCAAGATTGGTGTGAGGACTCTTGCTATTTCTGATTAATCCTTTATCAAGAAGTTCTTTAATTTATTTATCAAATTCTTGGATATCGTACTGAGTATACACCATTTGTTTGACTCGGATAATAGTGTTGGGATTTAATAGAGTGATTTTAGCAAATGTTTATCTTTATCCCAAAACTTTAGTGGATTATCAGAGTAGAGTTCCTTACATAATTTTTCTTGTTGTTCGATCATATGTTCTTTCATAAACAATTCGAGTAATGAGATTGTTAATGCTACTTCTCATTGTGCTGGCATTACCTTCTCACCATGCTGGCTACATGTAAACTCAATTGTCGGATGAGTGTATGCCTTACTTAATTTTTTAATAGGAACTGAGTGCCCATTAATTGTGAATATTATCTGGTGTACGGTCTGTGTGTATAGAGAATATAATCTCTGAAAATTATTTTCGATAATCATGTCATGAGAGGGTTGATCGATAGCCCATAGAACTGGTATAATGCGTTGAACTCCTCCTAATTCTATGAATAACCCTTCTTTTACCTCATTATAGCTTATAATGCTATTATCAGCTATCCTCACTTGTAAAGGATTTTTTACTCTTTTCCACATAAATTCTGGAAATAATGATCATTTTCCAGAGCACATAGAACAACCACTATTAATGTGAGCACACAATTCGTATTTATTATATCCCTCTAAACATACCTTTATTGGGATATAAATACTATTAGGATTTGTATTGATAGCTCCATAGCATCGTTCCATAGTTATGTTTTTGGCTAATTCATCCTCATAGATTGGTTCACTAACAGCTCTAGTTTTGTACCCAATGATCTTCCTATCTAAACTCATTATTTGATCTATGCTGGGTCTTGCAGCTTCAAAACTCATTCTACTCATTTCATTAGTCATGCTAATTGTATCATCTTCTTTAAGCTCTTCTTTAGCTGGTGAAGATCCTTCTCCCCGGTCTGATCTTGTACTCATACTTTTTAATAATTGGGGTTTAATGGTAATTTTACCCTCCTCATCAATTTTTATTACATTTTTCTTATTAATTTCTATAGGGTTGGCAAAGCTAGATATCCATGAATGATCAATTTTTATATCCTGAGGGTTAGGCTTAATTCTCTGGATTTTTTGCATAGAGGTAGGACTTTCAAATTTTTCTGCTTCTATCATTGTCACCTTAGTCCTCGGGTCTATAGTACTATCTAATTTGTAGATGATTTTTCAGAATATCCTTAAAGGATATCCTCTTCTTTTCATGTCCATCCTAACTGTTTTTATCTTAAGGGATAAGAAGTTTTTTGCAAATTAATCTTTTAGACTCACATAATATCCAGGTCGACAATTGAAACCTACTGACCCATTATATAAATTGGTTTTTATCCCTGCGATTATCTGATTATTAAATTTGGTATGCCTAATATCACATAGTAAAGCGTGAAGATCAATATCTTTACTATAATATTGTAATAGAGTGCTTTAAACTTGGACACTTCTGACATGGATGTACTTATATTTTCTATCTTTATTATGGTTAAGGATATTCTCCCAGTTAATAAGATTAATTTCCCCAACGTCATACTCACAATCCTTTATCTCCAGATCTCCTTCCATAATTTTACATACGTATTTGCTTTTTAATTGAAATATAGATTTTTTATAGATCATGTCCTTTTGGAATATGGAAAGAACCCAATCTCCTTTGACTTCCTCATGATCATTGTCTACAACAAATTCTTCTCCTTGGAGATCACCAAGGCTGACAGAGCTACTCTCCATTATATAACTTGTTTCTTCATAATCACTTTCTTCATATTCATTATCCAATATAATTTTAACAATTCCTATGTTGTTACTTAGGGTTAGGTCAAATGCTTCATCTTCACTAAGCTCAACATAATCTAAGCTTCCCAAGGTTCTAATAACTTTGTTATTCTTCCTGTTTTTGCACTCATTAGCATAATGTCGTACTTCTCCGCATACCCAGTTTTTGCAATTGTTTTTCACTGCAGGACAATAAGCTGCTTTTCTAAAAAATCCACATTTTTTAGGACTTGGCTTGTCATAATATTTTCTCCTATATTGATGTTCCCTTTGCTTATTAAAGCTCTTTTTCTCATAAAACTTTCTTTTTCGTCTTCTCTCAGGTTTTTTTTCCCCATTGGTGAGGTGAATCCCAATAAGTGAGGAATTGCTTCTTAATTTTCTTTTGCTTTTGGAGATCAAGGTATTGATCATTGACCCATTTTCTTAGATAAGAGATTCTAGATCCAAGGGCATCAATGACATCTGTGCATTCAAGCCATGCCATATATTTTTTATTAATTATGGAATCTATAGGGTATGGCAATTTGTCATAGAACATGCCAAGATTTGTTTCATCATGCCTAATTTTGTAATAATATTGACCGAATTCAGCAATATAAATTTCTGGATATCTCATATCTCATAGTTCTATGTTGTTAATCTTTCTTTGCCATTCTCCTGCTTTTTCTTCAGAATCAAGTTTAGCTCCAATGAATTTAGTTTCAATTTCTTTACACAAACTTCTAAACATAGCAGCTGGTGTTTCCATCACGCTTAATGTATTTTTACCATCTTTACTTAATGAATCATACCAGACAGCTACAGTGCCAGAGAAACTATGCTCAATGTAGTTTAGAAAGTTTGCTGTAGTCCATGCAGTATTTAGGTTTAAGACACTATTCATTCCTCTTTTCCAGTGCTCAAATATTTCTTCTCTATTATGTGCTTCATCAATGTTTAAGATATATCCACTTCGGCTAATTGGGGTAAGGCCAATTTCTTCATATATTGTGGTTTTCCTTGGGATAAACCCGAAGAAAAAATTGCTTGTACGTCCTGCTGGAACGTACCTAGGTCTTAGGAAACGAGAATTTCTCCTAGATTGTTCACAAAATTCTTCAGGTTTAGGAACGACATTCTTAACTAGATTAGTTTCTATTTCATATAGGTTGATTTCCTCTCTAATCTCATTGATTTCATTTTCAATAGTCATTTTTCCATATTTCTTATCAAGTTTTCTTCTAATTTCTTCTAATGGTAATACATCGAGGTCTTCTAATCTAGTCAGATTCATCTGCTGATATATTTCTTCTTCTAATTACACATTATTGATTTCTTCATTATCATCAGACAAAATGTCATGTTTATCACTAATTGCGCCCATGATTTTGTTTAATTCGTCTGGATTTTGTTCTTTATCGAACATTTTTTTGTAGCTCTTCAAGAGTATATTGTTTATACTCCATCTTCTTTTTCTTTCTTTTCAGTAGATTTTTCACCTGATTTTTCTCCTACTTTTTTTTGAATTTTAATCTCGTGCAAAGGAAATAGAACCTTATTTTTGGGGTTTTGGAAATGATATTTATGCTAAAAAGGAATACTGATACTGGGAGTAGCTTGTTCACTGTGCCTAACTTCGTTAATAAGAGAAAGATGGACTACAGTTAACTGATTCTTAAGCTCCTTGAGTTCAGTCTTAATTTTAGCTAATTCTACTTTTAATTCTAAAACTATATCTGTGATATAGTTTAACTGAGGTGCTAAAGAGGCATTACCTTCTGGTGAGTGAACAATGTGGGAG
>JAKOGI010000288.1:172500-185000 GCA_029747015.1 Carnegiea gigantea
TTAAAAGGGCTATAGAGGCGGCGAATTGGGCCAGGCTACTTTCTCATTTTGATTACGTGCCTACAAATGGATGCGAGCCTTCCTACCAGGCTCAAAGAACATGAGCAGACTTCTAAGCCTCAGGGGGAGAACTCGGGTAGGTGTCGGCTCAGCCCGGAACGCCGTACCCACTGTGACCGTACCTGAAGTCCCCCCGTGAGGGATCGACAGTTAGGAGCCGCGCCGAGGAGACCGGTCTCCTGCTAGAGCTTCGATGCACAATTGGGAGAGGAGGAGTTCCTCTGTTTTCGAGGTGGAGCACCATCCTGAAAGCCCCATTAATGTTTCAAGAACCGCCGCTCAGTCGACTGCTCTTCCCTTCTCCACCCTATTCAGCGCAGAAATCATCAATGCTCCGTGCTACGGAAAAGTCAAGATGCCTACGGTAGACCTTTACGATGGGACAACAGATCCCGAAGAGCATCTGGGGGTCTATAAGGCACACATGTATGTGCAGGACGTAGATGATGCCACATATTTTCGCTATTTCCCCGCTACCTTAAAGGGGGTGGCGTAATTGTGGTTTAATGGTCTGCCCCCGGGAAGCGTCAACTGTTTTCTAGACCTGGCTGGGAAATTTGTCAGCCAATTCATCGTCAGTTGGAAGGAAAAGAGGACTAGTATCCACCTGTCCAAAATCAAGCAGGGCCCACAGGAGTCCCTCGCTAAATTTGTCAAGCACTTGCATCAGGAGGCGGTGCTGATTCCGGACCTGGAAGACGGGGTGGCATACACCTCCTTCTTGAACAGTCTCAAGAGCGGCCGCTTCAAGTTCTCCTTGGCTGAACAAAAGGAGACCACGTTGGCCGAAGCCCTGAGAAAGGCCGCGGATTTTATTCGCGTCACAGAGATCTACACGGATAATTCCAACGCCATGAAGAAGGCTAGGATCCTAGGGGATAAAAATCTCAATCATGGTGATAGGAATCCTGATCCCTGAAAAAGGAGGCTGCAATTTGAGGCAATTGACCCTCGACTTACCACCAACGCCAGAAGCATCCTCATGGAGGTTAGGGGACATCCCATACTCCGAAGATCGCCACCCATGACTGCACCCCCGAAGCTGCAGAATGGCCGAAAATACTGTGAGTTTCATGAACAGAGAGGACACACAACTACCGAGTGCTGGGAGCTGAAGAAAGCTCTTCATGAATTGGCAGACAAGGGTCAGATCGACCGATTCTTGAAGAGAGGTCCACGTTTCCTTTGACGAGAGTAGGACCCGCCCAACCCCAACCGCGGGATGATGAGTGTTCGACGGAAGTCGTGGCCACAATTGCTGGGGGCTATGCGAAAAGAATGACCCAGTCAGCTTGGAAAGCTCAGCTCAGAAGTGCACAACAGGTACTCACCACTGATCAAGGGCCTTGCATAATGGTGCCGACAATGGTGTTTGATAGAAAGGAAGCCCCGCGATTTGCCTCTCCACACAATGACCCCTTGGTCATTGAGATAACGATAGCGAGCGCAATTGTACGTTGAATTCTGATCGACACGGGTAGCTCCGTTGACATCATAACCTGGGATTGCTTGAAGAAGCTCATGCACCCAGGACGTGACATCGTCCCCTTGGTGCATCCCATCTTGGGTTTCAGTGGCAGGAGGTGAATCCCACTGGTATGATCCGCCTCTCTATATGCTTTGGTGATAAGCTCAAGGCCAAGAACCTAGAGGTTGACTTCTTGGTCGTTGACGCGCCCACGGCCCAACCCTTCACAAGGTGAAAGTCGTTATCGCCCCATACCTCCTCCAGCTCCAATTCGAGGCCGATAACGAAAGCATCGGTGAAATGCATAGGGATCAACGGACGGCCTGGGGTGTTACTTGGAGAGTATCCGGCCCCTGGTAGAACAAACAAAGGAGCACGGGCCTGACGGACCGCCCCAGGCGGGGAAGCGTGCAAGGGCCGGACCAGCCACCATGGTCCCTAAAGCATGGGTCATCCACACCCTTGTCTTAGCAGAACCCTCATGGCCTCGACCAGAGGCCACAGGTGATGTGGATCAAGTTCCACTCAAGGAAGAATGGCCTGAGCGCACAGTTTAGCTGGGTCGAGATATGACAACCCTCGATCTACAATCATTGCTCTCGCTCTTACAGGAGTATAAAGATGTCTTCGTATTTAGACCTGAGGAAATGCCCGATATTGCACCAACTGTTATGGAACACTGGCTGAACATAGACCCTCATCACGGGCCGGTCATCCAGAAGAAGCGCTATATGGGCCCAGAGAGAGCGGCCGCTGCCAATGCTGAAGTATAGAAGTTGCTAGAGCTGGGTTCATTCGAGAATGCCAATACCCTGAATGGATCTCGAATGTGGTGTCAGTAAAGAAACCTAATAGGACCTGAAGAATGTGTGTGGATTTCACGGATTTGAACAAGGCTTGCCTGAAGGATATGTACCTGTTGCCAAAAATTAACAAGTTGGTGGATGCCACGGCCGGCCATGCCTTATTGAGTTTCATATATGCTTTCTCCGGGTACCACCAGATACCCTTCTGCCTGAAAGATCAGGAAAAGACTGCGTTCATCACGGACCGCAGCTTGCACTGTTGTAAGATGATGCCTTTTGGATTAAAGAACGTGGAGGCCACTTACCAGCGCTTGGTAAACCAACTGTTCGAACGCCTCATTGGCAAGACCATAGAGGTCTACATCGTCGACATGATCGTAAAAAGCAAGATCGATGGGGATCATGGCCATGATTTGAGGGCGACATTCGATATATTATGGGCCTTCAGCATGAAGCTTAACCCCAAGACGTGCGTATTTGGGGTACAGTCGAGCAAATTGCTCGGCTTCATGATCAGCAGCCGCAGAATCAAAGTTAACACGGATAAGATCCAAGCCGTCCTCGACATGAAGTCACCACAGAGTGTAAGAGAAGTGTAACGCCTAACTGGCTGCATAGCCACCTTGGGCCGATTTATGTCTCGATCCGCAGGCAAGTGGTAGCCATTTTTCCGCGTCTTACAACAGCGGGCTAACTTCAATTGAGACCAGCAGGCTGATGAGGCCTTCCAAGCATTGAAAACCTACCTGGCTATGTTGCCCAAAATCGCCAGTCCCCTAGAGGGGGAAATTCTAGTCCTGTATTTGGCCCTTTCAGAGCATGCAGTCAGTGCTATTCTCATAGTGGAAAGGGCTAAGGAGCAGATCCCTATGTACTATGTGAGTCAAGCCTTGAGGGGGAAGAAGTAAACTATCCTCTTATAGAGAAGTTTGCCTATGCCCTAGTGATGGCCAGTCGGAAGTTGAGGCCCTACTTTGAGGCTCATAAGATCCTAGTCCTCACTGATTAACCCTTAAAGAACATCCTTCAGAAGTTAGATGCTTCAGGGCGGCTCTTGAAATGGGCCGTCGAACTGTCACGCTACGACTTGGCCTTTAAACCACGGCGGGCCATCAAAGCCCAGGCGTTAGCTGACTTTTTGGCCGAGAATACGATGTCAGCCGAGGAAGGTGATTTGCACCCACGACCCTGGAACTTGTATGTAGACGGCTCGTCTACCAAGGATAGGAGTGGGGTCGGCCTCATTATTGAAAGTCCCACCGGGGTACGGTATGAGCATGCTTTGAAGTTCATGTTCAACGCATCCAACAATAAAGCAAAGTATGAAGCTCTCATTACGGGAATAGAGCTATGTTACACCACGGGGGCAGACTCTGTCCAAGCCTTTTTTGACTCCTCGTTAGTCGTCAGCCAACTCAACGACGCATATGAAGCAAAAGACGACACTATGGCCTCATATGTTCGGCGGGTACGGGAGGCGACTTAGTTGCTAAGGCACTTTGCGATCACACACATCCGTCGCTCAGAGAACCTACAGGCTGATGCCCTATCTACATTGGCAAGCTCGTTCGATGACGAGAGGCCCAAGAACATCCAATGGGAGACCCTGACGGAGTGGAGCATTGATCTACATGAAGTGTTATGGTTAGACGGAAGCTCGACATAGATGGATCCCATCCACACGTACCTCACTGACGGTGCCCTTTCTGCAGATCCCAAAGAAGCAGATAGAGTGAGGAAGAGGTCAAACTGGTTTATTCTATACAAAGGGATCCTATACAAGAGATCTTTCGCCCAACCCTTCCTACGTTGTGTGACCCCAGAGGAAGGAAGAAAGATGCCGGAAGAGCTGTACAAAGGCGTTTGCAGCACACATGCCAGAGGCCATGCTCTAGTTGTGACGGCCATTCAAACTGGCTATTACTAGCCAACTTGCGGGAGGATGTCATGACACTAGTGCGAACTTGTGACAAATGTCAGAAGTTCGCCCCCATCTAACGAGTCCCCTCCACCGCCATGACACCAATCCTCAGCCCCCTACCATTCTTTACGTGGGGAATGGATAGCCCTTTCCCTAAGGCTATGGGCCAGCAAAAGTATCTCTTTGTAGCGGTAGACTACTTCATCAAGTGGATAGAGGCCGAAGCTGTCGCCTCCATCACCACCGACGAAGTGCGAAAGTTCATTTGACGGAACATCATCACTTGCTTTGGCATCCCCCGTGCTATCATCTTTGATAACGGCCGGCAGTTCGATACGAATAGGCTCACTGACCATCTCAATAATTTGGGTTGCTAGGCTCGGTTCACCGCCATTGCTCATTCCCAGACCAACGGCTAAGCCGAAGCGGCCAACAAGTCTATCCTCCATGGCCTACAGAAGAAACTTGACGATGCAAAGGGAAAATGGGCTGAAGAACTGCACGGCGTCCTATGGTCCCTTCGTACCACTGAGAAAACTGCCACTGGCGAGACCCCTTTCATGTTAACTTATGGGTCTGAGGCTGTTCTACCCGTAGAAGTCGCTCTTCACACTCATTAGTTGACAACTTTCTAAGAAGAGTTGAACAATGCAACGCACCGAGAAGCCCTCGACCTCCTCCACTCTATTTGCGGCGATGCTCTTCTTCGGGATGCCCTCTACAAGCTCCGCATCGCACGACTTCATCATTGTACAATGCGAATGCAGCTAATTTAGGTAGGCGACTTAGTTCTTCGTCGTATGGAGGTCGTAGCTCGTATGGGAGAACATAGTAAACTCACTGCCGATTAGGAAGGCCTATACAAAGTTGCTTCTCAAGTCTGGCCCGGAACGTATCGCCTCAGGACCGCTAGCGGCTCTCCCATACCACGAACCTGGTATAGCAACAATATGAGAAAGTACTATACTTAGGTTCATGCTTTTCTTTACCTCCAACGAACATGTATTACATCCAACGGACATGTATTCCTTTATTACAAGCAATAAAATCAGAAGTCCACAGCGGCCATGTTTGCACTCACATGCGACACTCCTTTTCTCTAAGTACGGCCTAACAGCCGGTCGCTACACTCTTAGCCCTAGTAGGGGCTAAGGGTCCATAAGCACGGTCTAACGGCTGGTCGCTACACTCTTAGCCCCAGTGGAGGCTAAGGGTCCATATGCACGGCCTTACAGCTGGTCGCTACACTCTTAGCCCCAGTGGGGGCTAGGGTCCATAAGCACGGCCTAACGGCCGGTTGCTACACTCTTAGCTCCAGTGGGGGCTAAGGGCCTATGAACACGGCCCAACGCCTGGTTGCTACACTCTTAGCCTCAGTGGGGACTAGGGGTCCCAGAGCACAACCTTACGGCCGGTTGCTACATCGTTAGCCCCAGCGGGGGCTAAGGTTTCATGAGCACGACCTTATAGTCGGTCGCTACACTCTTAGCCCCAGTGAGGGCTAAGGGTCCATACGTATGGCCTCACGACCAGTCGCTACACTCTTAGCCCCAGTGGAGGCTAAGGATCCATAAGCACGGCCTTACGTCCAGTCGCTACACTATTAGCCCCAGTGGGGGCTAAGGGTACATAAGCACGGTCTAACAGCCGGTCGCTACACTCTTAGCCCTAGTGGGGGCTAAGGGCCCATGAACAGCCCAACGGCCGATCGCCACACTCTTAGCCTCGATGGGGGCTAAGGGTCCCAGAGCACGACCTTACGGCCGGTCGCTACACCCTTAGCCCCAGCAGGGGCAAAGGGTCCATGAGCACGGCCTTATGACCGGTCGCTACACTCTTAGCCCCAGTGGGGGCTAAAGGTCCATAACCACGGCCTCCCAGCCGATCACAATACGAGTTGCATATTCCTTAGCCAAATAACACATCACTCATTCTTTCACTTAGGGGTTGCTACCCTACAGCACATGAAGAACGAAAAGACAAGCTAAAACCAAAGAACTAGTACGAAGCAGAAGAGCAATCAACAAAAGAAGCTAGCTACCAAAAATGAACGTTTTTCATTAATAAAGTGTGAATACAGCCTGAAATAAAAAAGGAAAGAAGATGAAGAAGAAAGGACAAGGAAAAAGAGGGGGGCTACATATTAGGCTCTTCACTATCCTCACGACCCTCATCTTCAGAAGGCCCGACATCAGCATCCAAGGGGTTAGTTGCCTCGTCCCCTGCACCATCACCCTCACCGAAAGGAGGAAAAAACTCCACCTGCTTGGGGGCTCGGCCTTCGTCCTCGGCCCGTTGGCGCTCATCTACGTAGCAGAGGTAGGCCTCGAAGTAGCTATCCTCCTGAAATTCTTGGGCCAGCGTCACCTTGACCTTGCGCAGATACCCTAAGGCATCAGCACGGCCCTGCTGATAGCATTGCTCCTTGGCTTGAGCCGCCCTTTTAGCCCCCACAGTTTCCTCAGCCTTGGCCTTTGTGAGCGCAATCCTCCAGCTGGTGCTGCAGGTCTTTCTTCTCGGCTTCTTGGGCATCTTGTTCAGCCTTCAGCTTTTCCCAGCACCGCTGGTATCGGGTCGGCTGCCCCTCCAGCTTTCGGCACTCTGCCACGGCTCTCACCCCCTGAGCGAATGCTCCTGCCATTGTCACCTCCTCCTCGGTAATCTTGGCGGGATCTGAGGTGCCCAAGGTTGCCAAGTCCCAGGACCTAACTAACTCCTGGACAAGTGAAAACTTAGCTGCGGGGTCAGCCTTGATGAAATTGGTGGACATCCGCTGGACGCTCGGAGGAGAACTGCTGACGGCTTGAGAAGTAGTCCCCATGGTCTTAGAGGGGGCGGTGTGTTCTTGGAGATCGTGGTTGCGGTCCCCGGTTGACCGACTTACAGAGTGCCGAGGGACAGACTGTTCGACTCTTGCTTCCCCTACATGGGTAGGGGCGGATGCCGCGATCTCATTAGGACGGCCCTTGGTTCGTTGGCGTTTATAGACCGGCAAGCTAACTGAGGGCTTCTTCCTGCGCGGTACTAGAGAGGGTGCTTGCGGTCAAAATAACTTAGTTAGATTACTCCAAACCAGGAGTCGTGAGAAAGGGGGGTGAATAAGGTTCTCAAGTGTACCTTCTTGCTCAGAAGTGGCATCCTCGGTCTCAAAGACCGTCAACCTCGCCCTCGCTTGCTCTGCATAAAATAAAGGGGAAGTTAGGTCGGAACCAAATAAAAAATAGACTAACATAGGGACGACCAATACCCTTAGAAAAATTCTTAAGGATCAAAAGGCCCGCCGCGCAAGGAAGAAGTCGTTTCCGAAAAACTTCAACTTAGGGAGCCAATTTAAAGTTTCGTTGTCACTAGACTTGCTCTTCCTCCTCTTAGGGGCCCTTCACTGATTCTATTGCCTGAGCCATAAACTTGGGGATGGGATAGGGCTTATCATTCTCTCGTATGTAGAATTGGAAATAAGGGGCCATTTTTTCTTTCCTCGGTCGTGGCTTCCTCGAAGGGGTTCCTGACGGGTTTACCCTCGTCCGAGTCAGGAACATTTCCCAACCTGACTCTCGGTGGATAAAGAGGAAGTCATATTTCTAATACTTCACCTTTGACTTCTTCTCGATGGCTGTCATGAATCCCGGCCTGTTGTTGAAACAATACCATCTCAAGTCCCCGCGATAAAGAGCGAATGTTGTGCCATGATGTAGGCACAACCTCTGCGGGTGCTAGTTCATACTTATTCAAAATCTCTTTAATCACCGGATGAGGAGGAAATCTGAGACCATAGTTGAGAGTCGCACGATAAACTGCTATACATTTGGCAGGCGGCTCGTTCACAATTGCATGCACCTCAGGGACTACGAAGGTGTACCCTGCAGGTAGAAGGTATTGCTTCTCGAGGGCCATCTTCTTTAGTGTAGGAACGACCTTGGGGTCGGGAAAGTGACTGCCCAAACCATCCTGCGGGTCCGAGCGGGCTGGGGCCCCCGAGAACTCTGGCTCCTCCGCCACAATCTTGGGAATTAGTCCCCCAGCAGAACGACCTTTCCTCTTAAGCATTGACTTGCCTGAAGCAGAAGGCCCTTTGTGGGATGAGGAGCTCATCAGCACCCCCTCCGAGGACGAATGTCTCGATGAACTATCAGAAGAGGAGGAGGAGGTCTCCCCTGAGGTAGAGCTAGTACTAGTGGAGGCCACCTCGGCCCTCGATTTTGATGAGCTTGGGGCAGAATAAGGATTAACTTGTGTACCCTTGACCAACAACTTGTCTGGAGACCTGATGCGGGGAGTGGACTTGGTCTTTACCATTCTTCATACCTGGAAGTCAGTCATATAGTTAGCAATGGTGATCTTGCATGGGTATGAGACCTCCACCTCAGGACTGAGGATACTAAGGTGGAGGAGTACTCGCAACTAAACCATGAGGGAGTGCCTGGTTTAAAAAGAGGTACTGCGTAGGGAATCTTTTTGGGTTCCCTACATTGATTCTTTCGGGGGACGCCTGCAATCACCTGGCCATCAATAAAGGTCGGCAGGCTAGGAAATCATAAATGTTGGCCCTCCACTTGAGGACCGACCAACCCTTTAGGAACGCCCGCACTGGATGAGCAAGCCAATGACATAATTTACAAGTATAACAAACGAATACTTGGAAGGGGTACGAGGGCGTACCTGCAGAAGATGAAGATTCAAGGACGTAGTTTGAAGATGAGGATGAATACTGAAGCAAAGCCTTCGAAGATACGATGGAGGAGCTTGAGACACTATAGTGAATTTGAACGTAGAATAAGGACGGGGCAGAGCCTGTCTCTCTAGAAATCGTTTCTCTCTCTAGATGGTTCAAATATGTGATTAGAAAATGACATTTTTTCATTGAATCTACCCATTATATAGAGCAAGGAGGGGGGACACTCCTCCCGAGACACCCAAAAGGTGCGACCCCTCCCAACCGGTGCGATCCCTCCCAACCGATGCCACGTGGCGCCTTGTTACCACCTCTTCACTGGCAAGAAACCCTAGACCTTTGGGGAGAATGGGCCTCTGAGTACACTGCCTCATGGCCAGTCGCTATACGCCTAGCACCAGGAGTTGGGGGCCGTCGAGCACAGCCTAACGGTCGGTCGCTACACTCTTAGCCCCAGTGGGGGCTAAGAGTCCATGAGCATGGCTTAACAGCCGGTCGCTACACTCCTAGTCCCAGCAGGGGCTAAGGGTCAATAAGCACGACCTAACGGCCGGTCGCTAGACCCTTAGCCCCACTGGGGGCTAAGGGTCCATAAGCATGGTCTCATGGCCAGTCGTTACACTCTTAGTCCTGGTGCTGGCTAAGGGTCCATGAGCACAGCCAATTGGCTGGTTGCTAGATTCTTAGTCCCAGTAGGGGCTAAGGGTCCATGAGCACGGCCTAACGGTCGGTCGCTGCACTTAGACTTGTCAATTCAGGCGGGATGGTTAAATACGGGTCGGGTGTATTCGAGTTCGGGTAAAATATGGGTCAGGTGTATTTCGGGTTCGGGTAAAATACGGGTGGGTGTATTTCGGATTTACGGGTTTCGAATCAACCCAATGGGTTTGAAGCATCTTTCTATTGAATTATTTCTTTTTTTGTGAAAATCAAAAATTCGAAATATTTATTGCTTAAAATTGTTTGTATGTGGGGCCTGTTCTTTTCGTAGGTAAATGGGGGTAGGTAAAAGATTGAAGCGGGTTGATGTTGGTTGAGGTGGGTTGAGGCGGGTTGAAGTTGGTATTTTTTTTTTGAGGTGGGTTGAAGTAGGCCGAAGTGGGTTGAAGTTGGTTGAAATGGGTTGAAGTTGGTATATTTTTTTGTGGTGGGTTGAAGTGGGTTAAATAATGAGAATGTGTGATAATTTATTAAGTTCTTGTAATTTTTAGTGCATTTTTTCGCTGAATGGTAATTTCACAATTTTGTAACTATTTTTCTGAAAGTTGGAGGTCAGCACAACTTGTCAATTATTTTTAACGATTTGGATTACAAATTATTAAATTTATGAAGGGTTGGGTTCAAGTTGGTTGGAGTGGGTTGAGGTAGGTTGAAGTTGGTTGAAGTTGGCTGAAGTTGGTTGAGGTTGGTATTTTTTTTTTTTTCCCCAGGTGGGTTGAAGTTGGTTGAAGTGGGTTGAAGTGGGTTGAGGTTGGTAAATCTAAAATGACCTACGAAAAGAACAGGGCCTTAATGAACAAGTATTGTAATTGTAATTTCTTCAAAGAATACTAAAAATATCCTAACTTTTCAACATGATATATGAAATTCATATGTGAGTGGGCAATGAGTCACGTTTTGGATGGGTTGGCCCATATATTAAAATATTAATAATCAGTCAGGTCATTCATTGGTCGGCCCATCTAAAGTATGCTAACGAGTCAGAGCAGTTCAACCTATTAATAGCTCGTTTAATAATTTGATGTTTCGTTAATTAACCTAACATTAACCAATCAGGCATGTTTTATTAGTACGTCGATCCTAGCACGAACATAAATTGGTCCATTGCCCAACATTGCTTCAGATTCAAGACCAATTAGAAGGAATCCACCAAAGAATATTTTATACGTGCAAGATATTATAATTATCTATTAAGTATAAAGTCAAAATTTTAGATTATTATAGAATAATCTTATCTAAAATGCGAAACGTATTCATTTCACCAAGAATATAATGGTATGACTCGCACATTTTCAATACTTATCTAATTCTAAATTGTTTTCTTAATATTAGAGTTGTTTCATGGCTATTTTCTAAAATTGTACTATTTATAAGTTGTATATGATGTTGTCTTATGGAAAAAAAGGGAACTATTGTCTAATTTGCGAAGGGATGTGATAATTGTATAATGTTTCTCTAAACAATTCGTTATAATGAAAAACAATGATTGTTAAGAGAAAAAAAAATTAAAGAAATAAAAAGTAAGTATATAATATTTGGGTTGAGCGGGCGGGTTCGGGTTGGGTTGGATCCAAAAATTTACGAGTTTTTCGAGTTCGGTTTATTTCAGGTTCGGGTCGAGAAAATCGTGTTCAAAATCCAAAACTTTCGGGTGGGTTCGGGTCGGGTCAATTTTTACCAGGTCTAGCTGTACTCTTAGCCCCAGTGGGTCCATGAGCACGGCCTACACTCTTGGCCCCAGTGTGGGCTAAGAGGATCCCAGAGCACAACTTTTAGGCCGGACGCCGCACTCTTAGCCCTAGTGCAGGCTAAGTGTCGCAGAATATGGCACTATGGACGGTCACAACACGTGCATACAAACAAACATTACAAAGAGGTGAGTCGTTAAAAGATCTTTTATTACACTAGCCAGATTAGTACATGATGTCTCTACAAGTATAAAAAGAGAATACAATGAAAACTCCTATGCCTACTCCTTGTCGGTTGACACAGGTGTAGCATCACTTAAACCTGAGGCTTCCACAGGACCGCTAGAAGATGCGAGGTTAGCGGGCGGGTTCATAGGGCATAAAGAGCGGGCTCCCATGAGCCTGTACTCGATGTTCTCGAACCAAAACTCGAAGGGATCCTAATGCAGCCGCTGCAGGGCCCACATCAAGCACT
The DNA here is from genome assembly GCA_029747015.1 of Carnegiea gigantea. NCBI lineage: Eukaryota > Viridiplantae > Streptophyta > Magnoliopsida > Caryophyllales > Cactaceae > Carnegiea > Carnegiea gigantea. The sequence continues at coordinate 184,311 of JAKOGI010000288.1, forward strand.
TCGCCAAGATTCTGCACATAATACCCCGCTCCGCAACCATGTTCATGGCCATGGCGTAGAAGGTGGCCTGCACCATCTCAGGAATATTAGAGTCCTGAGCATACCATGTAGCCATGCGAAGGTCGAAGCTCGGACAAAGGACGAGGTGATCCTCAGGGAGGGGCCTCGGATGCTAAGCCGAGGTCTCCCTCAGAGGCCATCGAAAGGTTTCTCGAACGTATTCGACGGCCATCTCAGTGCTAGTGAAGTTTAGACAGCAGACCATTTCCCTCTGCTTTCTCTTCTCTAAGGGATTAGAGGGGGGCATGATGTGACATGACAAAGAAGACTCGTCAGCCTTTTTATAGGGAAGGAAGCAAACCGGAGTACACTGCCCTTCCCGAGGTATCCACCAATCAGTCCACCATCGACACGTGTCACTTATGAGCAAGAACCCCATTCATGAAAATAATAAAAATAAAATGATAAGCAATAAAGGTGAAGAATTGTCTGCTCCTCAAAGAAAAAGAGGTAGTGTTTTATTATCAAGATTTGCGATTATAGACACCCCCCTCGTAGGGGGAACGTACAAGGGAAATGACATCTTAATACTATTCCTCATCACTCGGCAAGCGCACGCCCCTCAGCCTCGAAGTCACTGCTAGGCGTGGCCGAGGATTATGCACTATCTCCTCCAGGCGAGAAACCTGG
>JAKOGI010000288.1:190000-307500 GCA_029747015.1 Carnegiea gigantea
ATGCTCAAGTGATGAGATCTGGGTCGTCGACCATCTTTGCGCATCCACCTGGAAAATACAACACCATGAAGTTGTAGATCGGCCGAGGCCGGGTCCAGCGATGCCACCCACACTGCCAACGTGCCACTTAGGTGGTGGCGCATGGGTCTACGCGCCGCTATTTATGTGGTGGTGTTGGAATTCTAGCATGGGCTGGGCAAATCAGGGATTTGGAAAGACAAAGGAGGAAGAAGGTGGTCGAAAGATGCCTTCGTTGACGGCACATATAGGGTACACGCCAACCCTCTGATGCGAATCTGATTGCCGAGATTTGCTTTTAACCATTGTCGACATTTCTACCCTTTTTCTTTTATTTAAACTTTGTTGCATGTTATGGGTTTGTTCATGGTGTTGGCCATGGCCACCGAGGCCTCACCAGATCTGTTCGTGTTTTCATAGTGGTGCATTTATGCTTCTGGGCTAATGTTAATGGATTTAGTTGATGTATAAAGACACGCTTGCTGCAGTGGTGAAGTGGGTGGAGAGTTGGTGATGAATAATGAGCACCATCCGGAGAGTAATTTTAGTTATGGAGATGCTGAGGCTTTGACTGATGAGAATGAAGAGGAGAGAGAAATTGTTGGTGAGGTTTTGAGGATCATAGAGATCCTTCAAAACAGTCAATATGAGGTTGGGTTTCTCTTAGTGTAATGAATTCATTTGAATTGTATTGTATTGTGTTGAATTGGGTTTTCATGCTTTGATTATATTGTCAAAATTAGTTGTTTGATCCTGTTTTTGTGCATTTTAGTGATGTTGTAATTGTTTATTCTTAGAACTGTTAGAATTTTTTACATATTATGGGTTTGTTCACGATGTTGGTCATGGCCACCGAGGCCTTGCCAGATCTGTTCGTGTTATCATGGTGGTGCATGTATGCTTATCATGGTGGTGCATGTATGCTTCTGGGCTAATGTTGGTGGATTTAGTTGATGTATAAAGACACGCTCGCTCCAATGGGTAAGGCAGTATCTCCCTTTGTTTATTTATCTGTATTTGTTGTCTATAAATTTATAGTGAAAGCATCTTTATTTATTGTCTATCTTGAGGAATGCAATTGTTGGCAAATTCTAGCAAGGTTTCTCTCTCTAGCTCTCTATTTGTGTATGTATCTATGTGTTTGTATGTGTATGTGTAGTGCTTGTTTATATTTGTGGGTTAGTGGGATATTAAAGCTTCAATTTTGCTTAGTGGGGAAATGATTCTTGGAGTTGAATTATGCTGTAGATAGTATCAAAAGATTTGGGTATCTACACTCCCCTTTTTTTTCATGGGTTTTTATGTGCTTTTTGAAGGAATGTGCCATTTCCATTACCCATTTATGAAATGTGAGATCCTCACTCTTTTCATCACAGGAACTGTGGGTTGGAGAGTGAAGGAAAAACCATGTACTCCTAGAATTGGTGAGATTTTGGACTGTTCATTGTGCTTTTGTTGGGGTTACCTTGTTTGGATTCCACATATTATCATATTTTTGTGTCTTTTTGGGCACTTTGATTGGTTGTTTATGCTTTGGGAATGCTTATTAAGAAAGAGCTTTATGCACTTCTTCAAATTCCCTCATTATCCATTGGCTTAAAGTATACTGATCTCGTTGATAACTACTAATTGCAAGAAGAGAGGACTTGATGCATAAGTTAACTTTTCAAAAGTATATTGTAAATGTGAAAGAGACATTACTGCTATGAGGAATCATCTTATTTTTTTTGGGGTGGGGGGTGGGGGGGTGAGGGTTTGTGAATTATTTTTGGCTTTTTTTGGGTTGAGGATGTCTTGTCTGAATTCCTAGGTGAAACATTTAATCGCATCTTTATTTGAACTAAAGTTAGGAATGTGCATTTGAGGTTATTAGCTACTGTTCCTAAGATAATTCCTATGTTGGACACGCAGCAAACTAACTTGGGTGTGATGGCTATGGTCAAGTCCAAATAGCAATAGTTGTGATGAATGATGAATGGGATACCAAATAATTGTAGTAAGGAAAATAAACCCACACTAATGTTTTATGTGACATATACTCTTAGTAATCAGGCTCTCTCTCTCTACCTCTCTCCTCTCATTATGCCTTTAATTTTGTAATTTCAATTTTAGTGTTTTATCCTTATATCATGCCATTTTGGTCCAATTTAATTTGCAATCTCTCATCAGTTTGTTTTGATTCTGGTTCAATTTAATTCCATCCTTTTGCTCTTAAAAGCTTCATAATTAAGTTCAAATGTTGTGGTGGGTAAGGAATGCCTTTGAGCATTTGAGCATTTTTTTTATATGTTGTTCTTAGATATAACTAATGGTATCAAAATATTCAGAAATTAGAATCCTGGAAAACTCATAAATCATGTTCTCTCTCTCTCTCTCTCTCTCTCTCTCTCTCTCTCTCTCTCTCTCTCTCTCTCTCAAGTTATGTTTGTTTTTCTCATTACGCCTTTAATTTTGAAGTTCTAAATTTAGCGTTTTATCCTCCTTTTGGTCCAGTTTAATTTGCTTTCTATCATTAGTTTGTTTTGATTCTGTGCAATTGCTTTTCCTCTTAAAAGGTTCATAATTAAGTTCAAATGTTGTGGTGGGTAAGGTATGCCTTTGAGCATTTGAGCATTTTTTTTATATGTTGTTCTTAGATATAATTAATGGTATCAAAATATTTAGAAATTAGAATCCTGAAAAACTCATAAATCAGGTTCTTTCTCTCTCTCTCTATCTCTCTATCTCTGTGTCTCTCTCTCTCTCATTATGCTTGTTTTTTTCATTATGCCTTTAATTTTGAAGTTCCAAATTCAATGTTTTACCCTAATTTTGGTCCAGTTTAATTTGCTTTCTGTCATCAGTTTGTTTTGATTCTAGGCAATTTAATTTCACACTTAATTGTGGTATTTATATTTAATAGCCAACTAAATACGCAAGGTAAATTTGTGAGTAGGCTACTGGGCATTAGGTAATTGCTATAATTTTTACCTCAACACGCAGGCAATGGCAATTTAAGGTGTCTTTGTCGTAGTTTTTCTAATCTGCATTAGCAATGAAGGGTGAAAAGTAAGAGAATATGTGATGAACATGAATTTATAAACTTTGATTAATATGGGATGTATGTGTTGGATGATTATTCCTGCTGATTTGTTTTTCTCATTATGCTTGTTTTTCTCATTATGCCTTTAATTTTGAACTTCCAAATTCAGTGTTTTATCCTTATTTTGGTCCAGTTTAATTTGCTTTTTGTCATCAGTTTTTGATTCTGGGCAATTCAATTCCACCCATTTCCTCTTAAAAGGTTCATAATTAAGTTCAAATGTTGTGGTGGATAGGAGGGAAGAGGAAAGAGGGAAGGTAATGTATACCTGGAATAGACTGGGCAAAATCTTTTAGCAAATCTGATACGACATAGAAGAGGAAACCAATAGAATACATTAATTGTGGTATTTGTATTTAATAGCCAACTAAATACATAAGATAAATGTGTGAGTAGGCTATTAGGCATTATGTAATTGATATATTTTATTACCTCAACACGCAGGCAATGGAAATTTAAGGTGTCTTTGTGGTAGGTTTTCGAATCTGCATTACCAATGAAGGGTGAAAAGTAAGAAAATATGTTAAGAACATGAATATATAAACTTTGATTAATATGGGACGTCTGTGTTGGAAGATTATACCTACTGATTTGTAACGGCTTGTACCAGAGCCAACAGGGTCACAAGAAATATGATACTGTGAAAACTTTACAATCTCTTGGAGGATGGGTATTTGTAATTGCAGTTGTAGTCAAAGTATGAAACCTTAGAAGCTATTGGAGATATGAATGTGGGAAGTTATGCAAATTGGGAATTTGTACCTATTTAGAGTTGGTTTTTTGTTTTTTTGGGTTTTGTTTTTTATTTTTTTCGCCCCATTATGTAGTAGTTAGATGGCTTGAGTTGTTTGGTTTCTTTTTTTTTTTTTTTTTTACTTGATGGAATTAATTCGTTTTTTTCTGGTGGTTACAACTTAGTGGGTTGTTTGAAATTTAAAATAGGTGGGAAGTATTTTTTAGTGGGATTGCATGAAATTGTAGGATTGAGGGAGGGAAGGATGATAAGCCACTCTTATTCTAGCATTTATTTTATAAAGATTTGTAAGAGGGTACAAAGGTGTATATATTATTTATCATTTCCAACAATTAAATTCGGTATTCTATTTTAGATGGGCTGATGATTGACATGCTCAACGACAGTTACATATTATCGCATGTTCGCATATGTCGAAACTATTTTCCCAATTGTTTCTGCATCTTTTCTTTGACCCTTTAGATTTTTCTTCAAAGTTGATATAAGAGATACCTTGGGCACTCGAACATTTACTGTTCTTGAAGACGTTGCATCAATTCTTCTTCGTACTGTGTAGCAATGGTAACCTTATTATTGTAGTATTTTCTTCTTAGTGTTTGATACCCAGATATTTAGGTACATTTAAGACTAAATTGCAATATATGCAGCCACAAGCTGAGCTTACATTACATGCCATATTGGATGATCACCTAGAGAAGTCATGAATGTTTGTCATGGAGCATCCTCAATTAGGTGAAATCGAACCCTCCATTGATGTCATTACATCAGTTAATTAGGAGGAAGAATTTTCTTTCTTAAGGCATCGGAGGATAGTTGTTTCTCTTGGTAATAAAAATATAAACTTATACATTTCATTTTCCCTATGCATTTATATGTTTCAAATCTGATTATAACTTTTTTTTTGTTCTTAATACAGCTAGAAGAAGAATCGATGTAGCATGGCCCCTACTTAACTCCCATGCCATCTGCATTAATTCATTCTTATTTTAACTATCGTTTATACTTGAACATGTGCTTTATTCAATTAGACATTGTGCATTCTTAGGTGTTTCTTTCCTATTATGCAGTACATAATTATTTTCTTTAAATCTTATGCTTTCATAATGTGTTCACTACTTATCTCGTATCTTTTGAGTTGAATTGAAATCTCGTGATTTGTTCATATCAACATATTGATGTTAATTTAACAATTATTCAATGATACTTTTGAAATTCCATTTGCTTATTCAAAAGTTTACTTCTGGGGTAACGCGCGAGTCTTAGCTAGAGAATATTTTTCTTTTTAATCAAGCTTAATCAAAAGTTGGTTGGAGTCATTTGTGTCCTCCTGCGGAGGGGGGTTATAGTTATTTTTATACAAATCGTGGTTTAAGATATTAACCATCCTCTAACTCAGGGAAGGGGGTTGAGATATTGTTATCTTCATTAAAGACTTTTAACATAACATATTGTGTAGTCTGTGGATCAAAATTTTTAATTATTATGCTTGATTCATCTTCATATTATGTAGATTAAATAATTATGGTGCTATTTGAGAACAAATCTATAATAAAAGTAAATGAAGGGGGTCCTCCGTACCCTTCATATAGTTAATGTAGCAATTAGGTAGTTAAACTTTAATAATTAATAGTTAATAATAATAATAATAGTAACAATGATGATGATGATCATGATGATGATGATAACAATGATAATAATAAATTATAGGATGCTATTTGAGAACGTATCTAATTTATCATTTTGGATTATTGTTTTTTATGTTTAAATCTTTGTTATAATAGACAATTATTCAATGTTATTTATTAATCATATATATTTATTCAAGTAATTGATCCTGGGGCAACGTGCGAGTCTTTACTTATATGCAGCGCGCGCGCGCGCGTACACACACACACACACACACACACACACACACACACACATATATATATATATATATATATATATATAAGTGGTGGCTTTTTCAATGTTACTGCTCTGGCACATTGCACAAAGTCTCCCAGATGAATTGGACTGTGTTTCCTTTGATGCCCTTTGAGCATGTGGTTGCAACAAGAAAATGAGTCATCATATCAAAGTTGATAGTATGCGTCGAAATGAGTTTAAGTCACCCTGTGAACATTAGCAAGTTTATTTTGCATGGAAGTTGAAATGTGACTTAACAATACTTTAAGTCTGCTTAAGCTTGAGCTTGCTATGCACAGGAGCTTAGCAGACTTGGCTAGACTTGTGAAGTTCATAAAGGAAAATATTATTGCAGGTCTTGGCATATGATCCCATTTCAAAAAATAACTTATTCCAGTCAATAAAGTCAGAGAGAAACTTATTTTCTCACTATATTACTCTATTATCTATTGCACATCCCAAAGCCGCACTAACATTAACCGTAGTTACGGTGATATTCTATTTTCCTCTATTTTTAATTCTCATGCATCTTGATTACTTTGTCGATTTTGTGTTGCCACTTGATTTATATATTTCTTTTTCCATCTCAAGATTTGAACCGATCTTAAGTTTAAATATTCTCAATATCGGTGTTCAATTTGGATTGTTTCATAACATAGTAAAAACTAGCAGAGAAATGGGAAGTATTGGATTATGGAGCCTCATAGGAGCGTATAAATTTAAGTTACCTAAGTCTAGCTACAAGCCTTTACAGCCCTCAGCTGAGATCAGTTTGTTTCCATCCTTAATTAACGATACGCACTTTGATTGCATGATGTTAAAGAGAAAAACAATAGTTACAAGTACTTAACTTGACAAGAATCCCTATTCATATATAGAATACTTGGAAGCGTCATAATAGTTCAAATTTCAAACAAGAATTACTCAACGCTACCATCACTTTTTTTAGGGCGGCTCTAAATGGAGAAATCATACAGGAGAAACAATTAAGGAACATGTGCCATGTCAATTGGGATGAAAATTATGCTGATAAAAGTTTCACAATGACTTAGTTTTGTGTGTTAGAAGTGTCATTTATCCAGATAATATTGTTAGGTTTATTTTGTGAGAATTAGTCGGGACATCGCAAAGAATGAGATCAAAATATTGGCAAATCTTCAATATATATTGCTCAATATTAGAAGACATTAAGAGGAGGAGGAAGTGCTCATTTTGATTATAAATTTAGTTATCCAAAAAGCTCAACAACTATCTAAAGTTTGTAATGTATGCCTCATTTTGTCATACTTATAGAGGATAGAATAAGGTTGCAGAATAGTTACCCAATAAGGGTTAAATACTAAAAACCATGAGTTTTGGCATGATACACGTAAGTAGGAACTCGCTTATATTATCTTTAGTGAAGCATTAGGATTCGCCTTTGCTATAAGCTCCTCTTCACATTTTCTCTTTCTCCAACAACCAGGAGAAATAAAAATACTATTGCTCATCATATGAGTTTATAAAAATATTATTCGTTTCAAGTTCTTTTGCATGCCGAAAAATCCTGTGGTTATAAATTATAAGGCCTTCTTTCTTGTTCCTTTCATAGCATCAGTTAATTATTCTTTTAAGCCAAGCTCCATTTGGTTTCTCTTATATAAGCTAAGTTGGGTTTCTCATTCATTTCGTTTTCAATATATGTGACGATGTACACATACACCTATTTGGAGTCTTTAACATCACCATTGAATTAATAGTACTGAAATGCTAATATCATGGTGATGATAGCTGTTGGCTGGGCCTAATGTTTAGGCCCGACGGCCACATAAGTCGCTTAGGGTGGCAAGCCTAATTGTCCCCCAAACCTATATAAGGAGGTTTTAGGGGGTCAATTAGGGGTTACAGAAAATAATACTCTCACAGTCCCTCCCGTTCCCCTCTCACGGCTGCCCTACCATCTATCGAGTTTCGGATCTAAGATGTGAATCCTAAGGCGACTCTGGTAGCTGCCTAGCATCATTGCCAATGTGGACTATTCCTGACAGTTAATTCTGCAATCCAAGTCAGTCTTATTTATCCTACAGTGGTATCAGAGCCTAGACTGATCGGATTAGTCCCGTTTAATGCGTTTAATGATTTGAGTAATAAGCATGCTTGTTTTGAGAAAATGACTACATGATTAGTTGTTTAATTTTTGTAATTATGCAACCAAGAGCACGCTTCTGTGTCTTTAATGCCTTGAATTGACTAAAGATTGAAAATTTAGTCATAACAACTTATGAACATATATGCCTAGATTGCTAATTAAATTCATGCTTAACATGTTTGTATCTTGCAAGCATGGTTCTTTATGCGATTTTGTGACAATCAGCCTCTGCCCAAATTGATTCTTGCCAGTATGCCCAGATTGCAAGTAAATTTATGCATACTATGCGATTATGTGTTAATCTGCCCATGCTAAGATTGGTTACTTTAGAAGCATGCAATGTCGGAATAACTATCTTGATGTTTAAATGTGATTATACGACGGCCAAATTTTTTTTAATGACTGATGATGTGTTCATCCTGAATTGTTTAGATTATGCAATTAGATTCATGTTTAAACGTATTTTTTATTCTACAAGCATGATCGTTTACTACTATGTGTAATTAATTGTTAAAAAGGAACATTCCTTAATGTTTGGGACCTCAAAACCCTAACTCTCAATCGACCTCTGCCTGGAACTCAACCCAAAGTCGATTCCATTGTTTGACCGACTTAGAAACCCTAACCCTAATTCCACCACCAGTGCCTCGGTGGTTGCAACAACGGTGGGCTTAAACAAAAACTTAGTGTTTTTATTTTAAGAAAACCTTCACCTCGGCCCAAATTTAAAAAAAAGAGAGAAAAAGGGTAGAAGACACTCAGATCTAGGCCATACCCATCAGAACCATCGTGGAGGGGTGGCACGTGTAAGTCACGAGCCACTGATGAAGGAGACTTTAGCTCTCTTTCTTCCTCCAACCGCACCCTTGATCATTGATCTACTCAAATCCGGCGAAGGAGTCATGAAATCCACCAGATTGGCGGCGGGTGTGAGTCACGTGCCACCGCGTGAGAGGCATGTTCGGTGCACAGCTGGTGTATTCTGGCTCGGTTGCAGCCGATCTACACGATGGTGGGTTTTTTTGAGTTTTCGACGGCAGGTGGGCGGTTTTCCTCATCTGGGTTTTTCGGCAGGGTTGAGGTGGCGACATGGGCCGTGACGAGTCACAAAGCAGCCATAAAAGGGACAGAGAAGGCTAGGAGTTGGTGGAGCTCGGTGCTCCACACCTCTGGCCATGGCGTTGAGGGAGAGAGAGATAGGATTCTCACTTTGGGTCTGAGCAAGGACAGAGGGAGATAGAGAGTAGTGAGAGGAGGAAGTTGTAGTAGGGTTAGCGAGGTAGCCAAGTGAGGGCTACTCACTTATAAAAGGCCCATTTGTTTCATTTTTCATATGGGCCGATTTGTTATTTTCTTTTTGGCGCAGTTTTGCTTTATAAATTTGGGTCTGTTTTTCCTTTTTGAGCCAGGTTGTTTCCGGCCCATTTAATCTAGTTCCTGATTGACCTAACATGTTTATAAGTTAGTCTTATATGCTGAGAGAAGTTACATGTTTATATTATTATCGTTGATTATTTCGTATTATTGTTTATGTAATGATAACATGAAATTTTGAGATATGATATATAACTGTGTGTTATATGTTGGATTTGTTTTAGTGACATGTTATATGAATGAGTTTTATATATCATAAGCTCATGTAAATATGTTTTGCATAATAAAAAGTGAATATATGTGCATTAGTCACTAAATTAAAGTGTTAATCAGTCTAACAAAATTCTATGGAGTTAACTTGGTAATTAAATTAAGGAAACTCCTAACTTCACATCGATATGTAATGATAATATGAATCTTAAAGACATGGTGTATAACTACGTGTTATATATCTAGAATATAAACAAATTTTTTTTGTAATAGAATATATGAATTAGTTTCATATAAAATAAACCTCGTGTAAATATGTTTTACACGGCTAAATGTGACTTTTTGACTTGATGAATAATAATGTATAACACCACTACATAGACATATTATATGAATTCGTTTCATATTGTTTAAAGTTTGTAACATTATATGGATGTATCCCACATAATTACTTACGTGTAATTCCTTTTTAGTTAATATTCCATTAAATAGAGTTTTAAATGACATATTAGTAACTATATAAATTCATTTTATATAACTTCGTGTAAATTTATTTTACATGATTAAAGTTGAATATCTTTGTGATATTTCTAGATGTCGTAATTAGTTTAACAAATTGTGCACTCCATAAATTTTGTTTTATCGAAAAATGTAGTAATTAAATTATAGAAATTTCTAATTCATGCTTGTATGTGATGATTATGGGCTTAGCAAAATTTTCGATCATACAACATGAGTGATGGAGTTTTTGATAATTTAATTATTTGACAATATGCCTAATGTCCGTCTCCTAAATGTATACTTTCAGATATGGCAATTAAAATATGGTTGGTGATTAGTTTACCAATGAAAAGTAAAGATAGCATTATACTATAATACATAGTGCTAGAAGATTTAGCTTCTTATGAATAAACGTGAAGTGTTAGAGCACTTAACAGCTTCTAAAGTCTCGTAGGATAGGCAAAGATGTGAATAACATAGATATAACTGCCTGTGAGTAGTATCAAGAGAGAGACTAATGACATACCATGAATGGTTTGAGAATGGATTGATCAGTATGCTGACCATATAGTATTGCATGCATGATGATCTAGTAAGGAGATTTGAAGGCTATCCCATTGTTGAGGGCATGTGGGATTAGCTTGGCATGCGGTTTGACTAGATTCATCCTCCTCTCAAAACTTCGAACCTAAGAATGGTATTACCAAAAGGGCAAAATGTCAACGTCAATAGAGAGTAGAATATAGCACGTATGAAGTGCTATAACTGTGAAAAGAAGAAACCCACCACTTGGGATCGTCCCGAGCTAACCAAGGTAGCTTCTTTCATAGTTACACAATGAATGACATGTGTGCTCCCAAGCAGTAGTTACCAACTTTCTTCCTTAGTGGACTGAAGATATGAGGGCAACCAAACACATAGTTCAGGGCTAAGCTGATCTTGTGAACATACTACCTGGTGGCTTCACAGACTGTTCTCTTAGGAAACGACAGTGAGGAATATGTCCTTGACATAGCAACACATCGGCTCAAACCTCGTGAAGGAAATAAGTTATTTCTCCACAACGCTCTCTACACCCTTAGGGTGTAGCATACCTTTGTATATTTTTAGCTCTGATATTAGTTTTCTCTCTTGATTTTCGTCTATCTCGACATCTTCTATCTTTGTTGTTTTCTTTGAACTCCATTTTTTGGCATACTCGACTTCGCCATGAGGGTGAGATTGCCTAGGTGAGTAACGTCTAGCTGGTAAAGCAAAGCCTTTTGGTAAGATTTCAAGAGAATCTAGCCCCCTAAAATTTGTCCACTCAGGCATTTGCGAACTCATGAACGTTAAGGTACGTTATGGGGGCTATCTATTTCATCACCCTTATAGATAGTTATTCACGACAGGGGTATGTGTACCTACTGTCTCATCGCTACGAGGAACTTGTTATGTTCAAACGCTTCATCACTAAAAGTAAAGACTCAATTGGAACATAAAGTTAAAAATCATCATACTGATTGAGGTCGTTAATACCTCTCTAATATATTCAAAGAGTTATGTAACGAAAAATGTATACAACGACAGCTAACAATCCACGCACCCACAACAAAGCAGTGTTGTGGAACGTAGGAATCGTACATTACTTGACATGATCAGGTTAAAGATGGCACATGCAAATCTCCCAATCAGTTTTTTAGAGGGATGCGTTACTTACAACAGCCTGCATCCTTAACCGTGTGCCAGGCAAAAAGTATATCTTCCATAGCATATGAATTATGGTTTGGTAAGAAGCTATCATTGGACCATTTACTTCCATGGGGTTCGGCGAGTTATGTACGCCATGTGCCATAGGAAGCTATGTCATGACACATGTCTCATACTATGATTGTCCTCCGTCTTTGAGGTGAAGGACATGGGTGAAGCTAGGTACGATCTAGGCGTGGAAATAATTAGAAATCCTCCTAAGAAACTTTTAGGTATATGCTAGGAAGCATGTATCAAGAGGGTCTTAGAACGATTCCGTATGCATTATTCCAAACCCATTGACACTCCAGTTAAGAAGGGTTTAACCTTGAGTCTCGACCAATACCCAAAAATAGACAAAGAAAAGGAGGAAATGAATAATGTCCCTTGAGTTGGTGCCGTAGGAAGCTCAATGTACGCCATGTTATGTACACGACCTGACATTTGCTTTACAGTTGACTTGGTAAGTTGTTACCAAAGCAACCTAGGACTTGCACATTGGCAAGCCGTCAAGAGAATCATGCGCTACCTTCATGGTATCGCTAACTAAGTCTCTTACTATCAAGGTAAGGACCTCAAGTTCGGAGGATACTCAGATGCCGATTGGGGTGGTGACCCGGATGAGTCTAGGTTAACCTCAAGATATGCTTTATCCTGAGTGGGAGAGCCATGTCATGGTGCATTAAGAATCAAAACTACACAACACAACTAACTATGGAGGCATATAGTGTTGCTTGTCACCATAGAGAGAAAAGTCATTGCCATAAAGTATATGTACATCAAGAAGGTGATGATTATGTCCCTTTTTGACTAAACCTATCCCTAGTGATAAGTTCAAAACTCATAAGTTGAGTCTAGGAATTCACAAGGTTCAGTTTCGAGACATTTCTTATCATGTGATAGACAAGGCTTTTTTTTAATGAGCAAAATGCTCATAATTTATTGTTGCAAGTTAGGCATATTGAAATGTCACAGGCTTCTGCTTGGCCTACTCACACAGACAATCGCCCTGACGCTTGAGTAGCAAGCAGGATGAGACTGAAGCATATTGGCACTAAGTGTGCAACATTGATTAGTCATACTGGAAGTGTATGAATGTGATAAGATATAGTAAGTCTAAGATGAGACTCGAGGGAGTCGAATATGAGATATGATTTCATATTCAAGCATTGAAAGCTGAATCTTGAGTGCCAAGATTGACATTTAGTATGTTAATCTAGTGGCTCAAGTTAGATTTTTTGGATGAAAATCTAGACTAACGATTCGCATGGCATATAGAGTGACGAGCCCAGTTAAGTGAAATCTATGTCATGACACACATCTCATACTGTGTGTGCTTAAAAGACAACCATACACGGAGTAACAATTCGCCTCTCTATCTCTTGTCACTGTGTGACCCTATAGACGATGATCCTTTGACTTAAATCCATGATATGAAGTTGAAACTTGATGTTGCTACTTTAATGTGTCTCTCAAGGGCCACGAAGTATCGATTCAATGAGCGCACGCTAGGAAAGCAGTTAAGCTAAAATGTAATACCATGAGTGTTTAAGGAAAAATCTATCCGTCATCACCAATATCAGCCCGGGCGATTATATTTAGTACATAATCAGATGATATATCATGGCATAAGGGATTAGATATGCCATTGGTGATGTTTAGGATGATTTGGGGCATCATACTTTATGAAAGTATTATGTTAGTTAGATGGCAGCTTAATATAACACTACTTGTTACTTTTCGGTCACACGTTCTATTTCTAGTATGAAGTATGAAGAGTTGTGATTTGTGGAGAGCATGTGTTTTGCGGCCTATGTGGCCGAGTGGGAGCTGTTGGCCGGGCCTACAGCTGGGTAATAGGTCGTGTTGGGTCGGATTCGAGTTCGTGTCGAACTTAAACAGGTTGAAAATTTCTCAACCTGAACCTAACCCGTTGATTAAACGGGTTGAAAAACCTTGACTTGTACCTATTTAATTTTTAAATGGGTTGGGCCGCTTAACCTGTTTTAGTTAAACAAGTCAAGTTAAGTCGCTTAATTAACTATTTACACATTTAATATCTTCAACTAATACGTAATTACAGTGTTAAAAATTAAGTTTGCATATCACATTAAATAATTACTCTTTAAAATTCTCCTGATTCATCATAATTCATAATTTTTAAAAATTTTTATATTCTTAATTATCTAATAAAAAGTAAATGGATAAATGACAAATGGAAAAATGAGTTGAGCTATTTAACTCATTTAATTAAACGAGTTAAATAGGTACTTTTTCGTGTCGAGAATCTCAATCTAAATTTAACCCATTTAATTAAACAGGTTGAATGTCTCAACCCATTTAATTAAATGGTCGAAAATTTATACCCAAACCCACTTAACTTCGTGTCGGTTTCGGGTCGGTAATCGTGTCGGAATAGCTTTTTCCACCTCTAGCCGGGCCTAATGTTTAGGCCCAGCGGCCACATAAACCGCTTAAGGCGGCAAGCCTAATTGTCCCCCAACCTATCTAAGGAGATTTACGGAGTCAATTAGGGATTACAGAAAATAACACTTTCACAGTCTCTTCCACTGCCCTCTCACGGCAGCCCTACCATTACCAGGTTTCGAGTCTAGGACATAAACCCTAAGGCGACTCTAGTAGCCGCCTAGCATCACTACCAACGTGGACTGTTCTCGAAAGTTAATTCTGCAATCCAGATCAGTCTTATTTATCCTACAATAGCAATATTAAAAGTAATAGTTGTCCATTAAATTGTTTTCCACATTTAAAAGTAGCATTTATGCATACGTGTGGACCTAATATGATGATATAAACTTCAAACAATTTGAATTAGATGCAATTGACCACAATTGAATGTGCTTCAACAAATATAGATTTACCTGAGTGGACGATAGATATTTTAGGAGCCAAAAGTAGTTGAATTGAAGATCACTACTTAGTTTATCAGCTTTGAGGATAATGATTCGTTATGTTTTTTTGTTACGATGGTGACAAGATCCATGTACACTTATCCCTAA
Source organism: Carnegiea gigantea (assembly GCA_029747015.1). Lineage (NCBI taxonomy): Eukaryota > Viridiplantae > Streptophyta > Magnoliopsida > Caryophyllales > Cactaceae > Carnegiea > Carnegiea gigantea. The sequence continues at coordinate 204,721 of JAKOGI010000288.1, forward strand.
CCAAATTGGTGATTGTAAATGTCCCATAAGAAGTGAAACAAAAGATAGGATAGAGGTAGGATTAGACCTGGCAAAAACTAACCTGACGCAAAAATTCGACTTGAACCTGTCCGAAAATTTTGGGGTTTGAACACGATTTTTCCTAATATGAATCCGAAATAAACCGAACTCAAAAAACCCGCAATTTTTTTGGTCAAACCTGACCCAAATCCGAACCTAAACCTGTCCGCTCATCACGACTATTGTATCCTTATTTATTTATTTATCTTTAATTATTACCCCTTAATCATAATAGTTTTTCATGATAACGATTCCTTTAAAGAAACGCTATATAATTATCGCATCCCTTCGTAAATTAGACGATAGTACCTGTTCTTCTTCAAATTCATTCCCGTAAAATAACGTCATATATAACTTATAAATTGAACAATTTTAAAAATTGGTTATAAAATAACTATCTAGTCTAAGAAAATCAATTTAGAATAAGACAAGTATTAAAATTGTGCAAATTATACCATTATATTCTTAGTGAAATAAATACCTCTCATCGCATTTTAAATAATATTACAGTATAGTAATCTAAAATTTTGATGTTATAATTAATAAATAATTATAATATCTTTTGTATCTGTAATATTCTTTTGTTTAGTTTCCTTCTAATTGGCCTCAAACTTGATGTCAATGTTGGGCAATGTACCAATTTGAGTTCATGTTAGGATCGACCCACTAATAAAGTATACATGATTGGGTAATTGTAGGTTAATTACGGAACGTCGAATTATTAAATGGGTTAATAACTGGTCGAACCGCTTCGACTTGTTAACGTGCTTTACATGGGTTGGCCTACGAATGACCTGACTCATTATTCATATTTTAATATACAGGCTAACCCATTCAAACATGACTCATAGTCCACCTGTACACAACGTTCGTATGCCATATTGAAAAGTTTGAATAGTTTTGATATTCTTTTAAGAAATTACAATTACAATGCATGTTTAATAAAAAAAATAATTTTAAGTAATAAATATGCCAAGATTTTGATTTTGATAAAAAAAGAAATAATTCACTAAAAATGCACTCCAAACGCCGTTGGGTTAACCCTAAACCCATAAAACTAAAATACACTAGCATGTATTTAACCTAAGACCAAAATACACCCGACCTGTATTTGACCTGCCCAACCGATCTGACAAGTCTAGGTCGGACAATTACTACATAAGGTATACCCATTGCTAAATGTAAAGACATATAATATATCAAAATGAACATCATTATCTATCCGATAATAAAACCAATTTTTGATGATACCTTTTCTCCTTCTTCCATAATCTGAGCTTGAAGAAGGAAGATAAAAAAAGGGCCCTGTAAGCAAATTTATTATCGTCATGCATAAAGACTGCTACATTACCTAGTGGAAAATATTGAAAAATCACAACAAATTTTCTTTTTCTTTTGTATTGGCATTTTTGGAAGTTCCTCGCATGGGCTTATTTTATACAAATCTCTTTTTGTTGTTTTGTCGTGCCTTGATTTAACCACATTTTCCTTACAAGGGCTTGCTTCATAAGTTGTTGCACCGGTAATACTGCTCATCTGTATGACATGCTACTATTAATGTCGATGTTACTATCATGTGAAATCAAATGCTATAGATGTTAGCTAGTGTTAGGAAATTAGAGCAACTAATAGCGGAAGCAATAGGATGAAACAGATATTCAGAAACTTAAAACGATAACAAGAACAAAAACAACGACACACAAGATTTACGTGGAAACCCAATGTGGGAAAAAACCACGGATGGCGACGAGCACAATCAATCTACTATATGAGCAGTGAGAGTACAAAACGATCACAATCACAACAGTGATTCGATCTAATAGCAGAATTACAACCTTTCTTATAATCTCTCTCAAAGTCTATCTACCTCTCAATGTGTTTAGGAATTCAGGGATTCAAGAGTGATTTTAGATCCTAGGTATGTCCCCTTTATATAGGGTCTAGAAAACCAGGGTTTTACCCTTAGAGATGAACCCTAGCCGCTAGGAGAATTTGCACGTCGAGACAAACCCTAGCCGTCACCGAACGAACCGCGCAAAAAACACACGTGGCACGACCGTGCCACGTAGCACGAGGCATGGTGTCCCCGTGTCAATTTTCTGTATCCTCTCGGTTTCTCGCTCCTCCGTCCTGACACGCTCGTGTTCACGTAGCACGGCCCCATCATGCCGAATCTTGGATTTTGTGCCACGAAACCCAACAATCTCCACCTTGGACCGAAATCTCTAATCATCAACTCTCTGATGCCGTCATCGCACCTCAAAGGGTGACGCTCCCCAAGGGGCAATGCCCCGAAGGGCGCTTAAATGCTGTGAATGCCAACTAAGTCCAAGTAATGCTCGAACTTAGCTATAGGCAGAGGCTTGGTCAACATGTCTACAGGGTTCTCCGAAGTGTGAACCTTTCTCACGACTATTTCCCCAGCAGCAACTGTGTTTCTGACATAGTGATACTTGACACTGATGTGCTTGATCTTTGAATGGTAGGCATCGTTCTTAGTCAAGTGGATAGCACTTTGACTATCAGAAAACACCACAGTGGTAGCCTGTGGAACGCCTAGCTCAATAATAAGGCCCCTCAACCAAGTAGCTTCCTTCACTCCTTCAGTAGCAGCAACATACTCAGCCTCTGTAGTAGATAGAGCTGCAATAGACTGCAATGATGCTTTCTAAGAGATAGCACCTGCACACATAATGAAGATATACCTAGATATGGACCTCCTTCTATCAAGATCACCAGCATAGTCAGAATCAACAAAGCCTGTAACATCATATGTAGTAGCTTTGTTTTTATCAAATACCAACCCCTTATTAACAGTGCCCTTCACATAGTGAAGGATCTACTTCACAGCTTCCCAATTATCCTTTCCAGGATTCTGCATATACCGACTTACCACACTCACAGCATGTGACAAGTCTGGCCTAGTACATACCATAGCATACAAACTACCAACAGCACTAGTATAAGGGATATTAGACATTTGATCTATGTCCTCAAATTTTGGACAACACTCAGCAGACAATTTGAAATGTGCAGCAAGGGGTGTGGAAACTGCCTTACAATTTTCCATATTAAATAGGCCTAATACTTTCTCAAGGTAGCGTCCTTGAGACAAATACAGCTTACTAGCCTTTCGATCCCTTTGAATCTCCATGCCTAGAATCTTCTTTGCTGCACCCAGGTCCTTCATCTCAAACTCTTCACTGAGTTGAGATTTCAACTTGTTAATCAAGGATTTATCCTTAGAGGCAATCAACATATCGTCTACATACAGTAGCAAGTAAATGAAGGAACCATTAGAATATTGTCTAAAATACATACAATTATCATATCGGCTGAGTGTGTATCCTTGTGTAGTCATGAAGGTGTCAAATCTTTTGTACCACTGCCTAGGAGTCTGCTTAAGTCCATACAAGGACTTCTTCAATCTACACACCAATTGTTCCTTCCCGGCAACAACAAAACCTTCAGGTTACTTCATGTAGATCTCTTCCTCCAACTCCCCATGAAGGAATGCAGTCTTCACATCAAGCTGCTCCAACTCCAAATCAAACAAGGCAACAAATGCAAGAAGCACTCTAATGGAGGTATGTCTAACAACAGGGGAGAATACCTCATTGTAATCAATACCTTCCTTCTGATTGCAGCCACGAACAACCAGGTATGCTTTCCACCTTGTATCTTCAACTTCAGGAATGCCCTCCTTTCTCCCGTAGATCCATTTGGCAGTTAAGGCTCTTCAGCCTTTAGGTAGCTCACACAGTTCCTAAGTCCAATTCTTTTGTAGACTCTCCATTTTCTCTTGCATAGCTAGGATCCAATTAGGTGAACTTAGGCAGGAGATTGCTTCAGTATAGGTTGAAGGTTCCACACCTCCAGGCACCTCTTCTGCAACTGAAAGTGCATATGCTATCAGTCCCTCATCATCGTTGTAGCAAGCAGGCCTCCTGATCTCCCTCCGAGGATGATCACGAGCTATAGAGTGACCAACCTCCACCTGAGGCGGATCATAACTGATAGTGCCAGGTTCAGTGACCTGGGCCTCCCTGTTAGGCTGATCTGCAGCTCCAGCTGGAACTGAATGGTCTCCACTTCTATTTCCATACTGGTATCTTGCTGATCACCTACACCAGTAGAAGGAACAACAGAATCCTCTCCAGAAGATAACATAGCAGTCTCATTGAAAGTTATATGCCTACTCTGAATGACTTTCTTAGACTTAGGACACCACATGCGGTATCCTTTAGACTCAGATGCATATCCAAGAAACATACATTTGATAGCCCCATTATTCACATGGGCATACATAGGACATCCAAATATTCTTAAACTAGAATAATCAACAGGATTACCTGGCTATACTTCTTCTGTAATGTGGAAGTCAATGGAGGTGCGTGGTGAACGATTCACCAAGTAGTAGGCTGTAGAAATAGCCTCAGCCTAGAAAGCTTTGCGATCCCAAAGCCCTGTATTGGAAAGCATACATTGAGCTTTCTCCAGTAAAGTCCTGTTGATTCGTTCTGCGACTCTATTTTGCTGTGGTTTTCCAACCAAAGTCTTGTGCCTAGCTATGCCATTCCCCGCGCAGAACTAATCAAATTCTGACTCAACGAACTCAAGACCATTATTAGTCCTAAGTTTCTTGGTGTTTCTCCCAGTCTGGTTCTCAACCAGAGCCTTGAACTTCTTGAACATGGAGAATGTCTCATTTTTCTGTCCCAAGAAGTAAACCCAAACTTTGCATGAGAAATCATCAACAAAAGTTAACATGTAGCGCTTACCTCCAAGAGAAGGAACCTTTGAAGGACCCCATAGATCAGAATGAATGTAATCAAGGATCCCCTGAGTCCGATGCTTTGCTTTAGAGAAAGTCACCCTCTTCTGTTTCCCAAAGACACAATGATCACAAAAATCAAGCTTACTAGTACCAGCGCTACCCAAAAAACCTTTCTTGCTTAGAATGGTCATCTCTTTCTCACTTATATGACCCAATCTCATGTGCTATAACCTTGTATCATTAGCATCTGCTGATGCTGTACCCACTGCAGCTACTCCAGTAACTATAGTTCCTTGTAGAATGTAGAGACTGCCCTGTCGTAGTCCCTTCATTACTACCATGGCTCCCTTTGTCACTTTTAGGACAACATTCTCCATAATAATCCTGCAACCATTAGTCTCAAGAGTACCCAAGGAGATTAAACAATGAGTCATATCAGGTATGTGACGAACCTTAGACAAGGTTCTAACTATGCCATCATGGGTTTTAATCTGCATAGTACCTATTCTAGCAACCTTGCACTCAGCATCGTTGTCCATAAGTACAACCCAAGTATCAATAGGCTCATAAGTGATAAACCAGTCCCTACGAGGACACATGTGATATGTACAACCAGAATCTAAAACCCAATCATCACCTAGTCCCTTTTCAGAGGTAGTGGCCAAAGACATAGTAGCAGGCAACACATCACCATCAGATTCTGACTCTACTACACAATCAGCTGTAGCAGTTTTCTCCTTTTCCTCTTTCCCTTTCTTTTTCTTTAGTTTCCAGCAGTTAGCCTGAATATGACCCAATTTATCACAGTAATTGTAGCTCTTATTAGAATGAGGATTCTTAGACTTAGATCGGTTCTTTTTCTTATTACCGTTCCCCTTTTGCTTAGTTCTACCCCTAACAACTCATCTCTCGGCCGGATCAGTATGGATATCATGGTCAAATCTCTCCTTAGATAGTAGATTAGACTTGACGTCCTCAAACGATATAGTATCAGAATTACTATATAGTATAATCTCCTTAAAGTGTTTATAAGAAGGAGGTAGAGACACAACAAGTAGAATAGCTTTATCCTCATCCTCAATTTTCATATCCAGACTCTCCAAATCAACAAGAATAGAGTTAAACTCATTCAAATGTTTTTGAACAGGGGTACCCTCAGCCATACGAAAGGTGTATAACCTTTCCTTCAAATGGATCTTGTTGGCTAGGCTCTTCGTCATGTAGAGTTCTTCCAACCGAGTCTACAGATCCACCATAGTTGCCTTATCAAGCACCTCTCGCAGAACATGTAGTGTCAGGCGCAATTGAATGGCTGAAACTACCTTCAACTCCAGTTCTTCTCATTCATCGTCTATCAGCGATCCACGCCTCTTCTTCCGGTCTGCTGCCCATTGTTCTTCATTCATCTTTTCGGGTTTCACGTGAGGTCCTTGCAGAACCTTCCATAACCCATGTTGGATGAGAATCGATCTCATCTGCACCTTCCAGAGATTAAAACTAATCTCCCCATCAAATTTCCAAATATCAACCTTCATAATTGAAGACATCCTAAACCAAAGCTTTGATACCACTTGTTAGGAAATTAGAGCAACTAATAGCGGAAGTAATAGGATGAAACAGATATTTAGAAACTTAAAATGATAATAAGAACAAAAACAACGACACACAAGATTTACGTGGAAACCCAATGCGGGAAAAAACCACGGGCGGCGACGAGTACAATCAATTCACTATATGAGCAGGGAGAGTACAAAACGATCACAATCACAACAGTGATTCGATCTAATAGCAGAATTACAACCTTTCTTGTAATCTCTCTCAAAGTCTCTCTACCTCTTAATGTGTTTAGGAATTTAGGGATTCAGGAGTGATTTTAGATCCTAGGTATATCCCTTTTATATATGGTCTAGAAAATCAGGGTTTTACCCTTAGAGACGAATCCTAGCTGCCAGGAGAATTTACACGTCGAGACAAACCCTAGCTGCCACCGAACGAACCGCGCCAAAAACACACGTGGCACGACCGTGCCACGTGGCACGGTGTCCCCGTGTCAATTTTCTGTATTCTCTCGGTTTCTCACTCCTCCGTCCTGACATGCCCGTGTTCGCGTAGCACGGTCCCACCGTGCTGAATCTTGGATTTTGGGCCACGAAACCCAACAGCTAGAAAAGGCAAAAGACGTGCGGGACAGGGTGCTGATGGAGAATCAACCAAATTAAAGACATTCAATTACCTAGATATATATGAATGAAAAGTCTGAGAGCAAATTTATGCTTCTATGTCCTTGTTAGTGTAAGGTAAGTTTTATAGGTATATGACTAGGCATATGGGTCCTAGGATTTGTATGTTTATCCTAATCTACCTATCTATTTCAGTAATATTTCCACCTGAGCACGCAGATACGGATAAACTGAAATATTTATAGATAATTTAAGCTAATTAAAAGTTGACTGCTGACACAATTGATCCAAATAGTGACATGAAGGCAAGTAAACCAAATAGAAATGATTAGTAGATTACCAAAGGAGAATCAGTTAAGAGGTATATAAGTTACATTAATCTTACTAAACTTCCTCCTTTACTTGCCCTTGTGCAAATGTCTAGTAATTAATACTGAGCCTTTTTGTTTGTTTAGTAAAGTCCAATTGATTAACTAAGGCAAGGGGATGGTTTACTATTTATAGGGCATTAAATGAATAAGCGAACAATGGATCGACATCATCTTGAAATGGATAGGCATCATCCTACTGGGGATAGCCGTCATCCTTAAAGTGATAGACATCATCTTCAGTATTGATGTAAAAGGATCTCACATGCACACAGTGTCAACATATAATATAATCCAGTGAATATGGGTTGTTTCCACGAAGATCATAGTGTCAATTTATACCATTTTGTTACTGATTATTACTAATAGGAAGAAAAACTACTAAGGCTCATTAACTGGCTCGAAGTCAACCTATCATTAATTGAACTACATTGAGGAGGGGAAACGAGAAGAACATGACAATAGCAATAAAGTCATTGGCACCAATAAACAAAGGTTAACTGAAACTACACTTGCTGGTCACTGCTCTCCTCTATACAATGAGAACCTTATCTAACTTTGTCTTTGACTGCAATTGCTAGAATTGACGTCATTGCTTTAAAGCAAATAAAAACCAAATTGAAGATTCAATGCCAATAGACACACACATGCTCTGCACCAAAAAGGTGAATTGACAGTTAAAGAAACAACAATGATGAAATGAAAATAATAAGCAAACATATACTAGCAAAGTACAAAATAAAGGAAAGGGAAAGCCATAAAGTTGATAAAATATCAACTGGGAAAAGATTAAGCAGGGGCAAGTCAAAAGTGGTGTTGACTCAAATTCGAAAACGGAGCACAGGAAGAAAAAACAGAGTAAGCCAACAATTGAACCTTAATGCTAAGACTCAAATTAATCTAGATTAAGTGACAAAAATTAGGACAGAAAAGACAAAAAATCACATTCAACGAGCTCAAGTTCAACAATGGCTTACTAGGCTGTTGAACTAAAAATGGAGAAGAATCTAGGAATTTCTAAGATCTGAAGCTGGTGAAGGACAAAAATACACATCAAGAGAACTAGATTGCAACTGATTATTTAACAACTGAATTGATGCCAGACACCTCCCATTCCACCCCAATGTATACACAAATTTGCCCACCATATAAATCTCCAAGTCCAAAAAATTTGGGTAGTTGATGCTGATTCTTTGCTCCACATGAATTTTAATTATTTAGGCTCCTCAGCATCTCACTTAAATGACCAAGATTAACGAAAATCAAGTATCTAATTGACTGGGTCTTCGTGACAGATTCTGAACAAATCTAGCCATTGATGGTGGGTTATGGATGAAGATAATGACAGTAAAAGAAGGGGAAGGTGGTTCCATGGTTTATGCAACGATGGAGAATATGAAGAGTGTAGTGGTGATGATGCAATTAAGTTAAGGAGGAGGATGAGGGACAGCATGGGAGGGTCAAAAAAAGGTTCGCTCATGCAAATAGCGCATGGTCGGCCAGCAAGCAAGATTGGGCTATGAAAATTGAGCCATATCAACTTGGGTTGTGACTTCAGAATATGCTCGTTTTCTTGATTTTCGCCCTTGTTTCCTAATTTTTTTATTAACCTAAGAAATAAATAAACACAAATAAAAATCCAAATTTAACAACTATTACAAGTATAAATTAGGTAAATAAGGGAATAAAAATGTGTACACATTTAATTGAATGAATTCCCCCAAACAAAAATTTTGCTCATCCTTGAGTAAAATAAACTAAGTTTCTAGGAAACAAAAAAATAAAAATGAAAATCTCAACTCACTTTTCTACGAATCACGGTTGAATTTAGCATATGTAATATGCTGCTTAAACCTATAGGTTCCTCCTTAGTAGACGAATAAGGACTTGTGAGGGTTTTGTAGAAGATGTGTCCACAAAAGCTTTAAAAGCAAAAAGAGAAGACAAAGGGAAAATAGAAAATCTTTTGAATTTTACAAATCAAAATCCAATCCAAATCCTTAAAAATCCTGCCACCATGCTGGGTGTGACGGGGTATGATGCAGCAACCTTATCATTGAATTACAAAATTACAGAGAGACTGATTCTGATTGACCCTATATTTAAATACTGTAGACTGGCTGCTACTCCACAAAAATGGAACAGAGGGAGTTTAGAGGGAAATTTTGCTTTAATTCGTACACTTCAAGCTTAAAAAAATAATCTAAACTTATTTTTTTCAACCATACAGATTTTGGACAATATTTTTTGAATTTTTACAAAACATACACAAATATGTAGGGAAAAACTACACACACTTAACCAATAATATTACATTTATGACCCAAGTATTAAATTACAAACATGCACAATGTACATATCAAGACTCCATCGATCACATCCACACACCAACTTTCACCCTCTAGACCATCAGAAAATGCATCATATGTACTGTGTGCTGTGTAAATGTACAATCATCATAGGAGTTTCACTCACCAAAGTTTGAATCGATCCACTTGGCATGACATAATATACTATTGACTCACTAACATTAGAAGCAAACTTTTCCAATAACAATATTGTCTCAAAGAGTAGCACCAAGTAGCGCATGTCTCAAATGGATAATTATAATTTTCGACTCTGACTCTCTTTTTCTTTTATTTTTTTGAATTATTTGTTCTTTTTTTTAATGTGAATTAAAAGCAAAAACAAAAGCAACTACACAAATACAAGTAGAAGAATCGACTATGGAAGCCTAAGATCCTAAGGTAATGGTGACATACAAAATAAGAATTGGACTCACAATTATGATAGAATGATGAAACTAGAATTAGGGCATAGAGTGTCACACTTAGGACTAAGTTTTTATCATATGCATCCTACCTACATACAACCCAGTACTAAGTTACAAGAGGTCAAGTCAGTCTAAATAGTACACATTCCCCAAAGCAAAATAAAGCAAAAAGAAGAAAGCAAAGGAAAACAATATTTTTGGTATTTTTGGTTTTTTAATAATATAATTAAAAAAATATGCAAAAGCCGTTGTCCCCACATTTAATGCAATGTCCCTATTGCATGCATATGAAAATAAAATAAAATATATATACAAATTAAGATTTTATACAAAAGAGCAATAGTACCAGATTGAATGCTAGATGTATCCAAGCTATCCTTCACATACTCATGAATAAATTTTATTCAGGATCACCTAGGTTAGAGTATAATTTTCTTAACTCATAATTTCTAAATAATTTTTGTTTTTGGTCCATCCAATTTTAGGGCAAATAATTTTTGGGACCAAATTTGACCAAATTTAACTTTTTTAATTACCTTGTGTACTCTAAATTTCTATGATTTTGATATTTGAGTCCATTTTCAAAAATTTATCAAAAATATTTGCAACTTAGCCCATAGCTTTTAGTATTATGTTATTTAATTTCCTATTACCAAAAACTAGTATTAGAGCCATGTGAATAAAAAACAATTAATTGAGATAATTAATAATTAAGTTAGCTAAGTAATTGCACTTAATGCTTAAAACATCATCTACTTGTTATGCTTCTAATTATTCACATATTGGGCACATCCTAAAAGGATCCACTTCAGTAGCACCGCAGTTATGTTGTATCACTGATATAGTTTTATAATTAAAAGCGAAATTAGTGAAAATTATGACTAAATTTAAGGATGTAAAGAAGCAATTGTTTATAATTCATCTTTCCTTAATCAACACAAATAGACATAGTGGAAAATCTAATCTAAGTTTAACGCTTCATTTCAGCATAAATATCATTTTCAAAACCTAAAAAATAAAAATTCATTTCCTTTAAGATATAAAAATTGAAAAAAATAGTAACAAAATCAATTGAAAAATCACTAGAAAAAGCAGAGAAAGAGAAAGAGAAAAAGGATGGAATATAAGCAATATAATCTAGAAGAGTTACAAAATATGCTTGTTAAGAACAGAATCTAGAAAAATTAAACAAAATCATCAGCACAATAGTAAATAAAAAATAAGTACTACTTGATGACAATGAAGATATAGATATATCCACTTAGAAAAAGAAATGTATTAACAAATAAACCTAATTGAACTGGAAGATCTAAATGTTGTTCATTTAGAACAGTTAGAAAGAAGCTGGATAAAAAATATGGTAAACTACTAGCTGGAAGTGAAATCTATGAAATTAGTGAAGAACGCAAGATCAACAAATTTGAATCTTGACAATGTAATTTTGAAACTTGAAGAGTCTGGTGAATCATCTTTAAAAAAGAAATCATCTTATAAGACTTAGATATGTTCCAATATAATAAACAATCATCTTTAAAAAATAATACTTTGAAGAAATTAGTCTTACCTCAATTAGTCAAATGGTTATGTCCTAAATATAGGTGGAGCTCATAATAGAGAAGAAACGTTTGAACATTAGAAAAAGGCATGAATAGTGCCCTGAATTTGAATACTACATGGACTGCTAAAAAATTCCTAAACTATATCGAACATAGTTTTTATGGCATGTAGTAGCTGATTAATTTGACTCACTATATAGGGCAGAAAGGATGTATTAATAATGATAGAAACATCTATTGCTATTTCAAACAATTATGCAAGGAAATTGAAACTGAATTTGTCAGAGCTAAACTTGATTTCGAAGAAAAAGTTAGAGAGTAGCAAAGAAAGATTAATAACATAGAGCTTTCGGACATGAGATATCTGAAAAATTATATTGCTGAGTTTAGTCAATATTATTACAAAATTTGACATAATGAAACCAATCTTAGTCTATTTTATGACAAATTACCTTATCCCATAAATTTTATAATCAATTAAAAATACATTACATGGCTTGAAAAAACAAATCTCATTGATACCCTTGATATAAGAATCTCACATTTAAGAAATTACATTAATGATCAATGTCTTGATACCCCAAAAAAAGAAAAATAAAGAAACAATTTCTAGCCTGCTTGGATACTCCTCATTAATGGGGAGATGAAACTGAGAAGAGAAGGAAATGAAAAATTTATAAGAAACTGAGTTTTAGAAAGGAAAAAAAAAAAAAAAAAGGGCAGTCCGATGCACAAGCATCCTGACGTTCAAGCCAAGATAAAGTATTATAATAAGCCAAGTCCTAAAAAGCAAAGATTTTTTAAGAAAAGTTGCCCGTTGTCCAATCGGGAAAAATAGTTGTAAGTGTTGGCCATGTGAAAAAGTAGGACATTATGCAAACGAATGCAAAACGACAAACTTACTAAAACTTGGGAAGTTTAGATTATTTTGAGCTTAGTGAAGAAGAAGCACTTGATCTTTCCTTCAAAAACAACAAACTGATTGTTGAGATAGTATGGAAGATGAACATAGAGAAAGTGATTATGAAGAAACTAGTTGTATGATAGAAAGTAGCTCAATTAGTCTCAGCGACCTTCAAGGAGAAGAATTTGTAGTAGATAATGAGAATGAAAAGGTCAAAAGAGATTAAGTCCTTACTATAATACAAAAAGATATGATCTATAAAAAATCGTCTTTCAATTAAAAAGTATGTATACAAAATGATGGAAGGAGATTAGAGATGAAAGAATGTGAATATGATGTGGGAGAAGTTATCCTCATTAACTGAGGATAAAAAGTACAGGTACACCTATGCTGAAAGTGTCCAAATTCAAATTACACCATTACAATATTATGATAAAGATATCAATTTCTATGCTTTGCTTTGTAATATCCGACATACCATATTTTGAAAACCAAATTACCACAAGGATCAAGACTAATTTATGTAATAGTTTAGTAGAATTCGATTTTCGACCTGGGTACTACGTGACCTAAAAGATGAATTGGCCGAAAACTTTTTGTCCCTTAAGATAAAAATAGTTAGGATGGATATGAAGAGAGGAAGTTACCCACTAAGGATATTTTAAAAAATAACCAACAAATTAGATAATTCTACAGACTCGAAGACTAAGGTAACAATGATAGAGGTAGAAAAATTAGAAAGTCCTACTCCAATAGAGAAAATTCAAAGAATAATTCAATCTACAGGAAACAAAAATTCATGTCTTGGATATTTGGCTTCGCTGATCTTAGCAAAATCAATGAGAAAATTGTAATAAAAATCGATCGGAATGAAAAAATTGCCATTAAACCCTAACTATTAAGAAATATGAGTTCAGGCTTGAAATGGGAACAATGATCTTCAACAGTTAAAGAAGATGAAACAATGTATGACAAGTGAAATGAGTAGAATAAGTTTTGAACCTATACAAAATGATGTATATTAGAGGACGAATTTAGTTGGAAAAATCATTCAGTACAAAACAAGCACCATTAGTAAACCAATTTATGAGGATGAGTTAGTAAAAAATATAATTATAGAGATATGTTATAAAGCCACTAATACTAATCATAATAGCATTTATATCCCACTAGATATATACTTAGAGGGATACAATAGATATGAATTTTGTGCTTATATCAATCAATAGCAGTAGTTTTGTGTGTTTTGGAAAAAATGTCTCTATTTTTAGAATTCATGTGAAAAAAAGTGAAGAATCTTTTGTAAATAAGAATAGTTGATAATAGCATAATGAGTCACAATAAAATCATAGAAGGGTTATCCATTGAAATAGGATTCTGATGATTTATACTAGTTTTGCAGGCTACTGCTCAACCATTTCATGATATGATTATAGATAAAAATTTTCAAATGTTATATTCTCCATGCACACAGACCATAAACAAAATCATATTCACAATCAATGGTCACTTAGTTCCTATTGATAAATCAAATAATGCACACTCATCAGAAGATTGAGTTTATACCCAGTCAGTATGGTAAAAAGGTAATTCCTACACAACGTGAAGCAGTACTAACAATCTCACTACTTGAGTTATCCATTAAAGAGCAGATTGTTGAACAAGAAGAAAAATTATACAAAGAACTCTACTCTGATAACCCGCTAAAAGTTTGGGATAAAGATAAAATATTTGCAAAGATTATTTTGTTATATCCCAACACTATTATTTGAGTTAAATAAATGGTGTACGTACACTATTATATCCAATTATTTGATAAACAAATCAAAAAAAAAATTAGATAAAGAGTTAATCAAGAATAGTAAGAGTCCTCACACTAGTCCTGCTTTTATGGTGAAAATTCATGCTAAAGAAAAAAGGGACTAAGCTAGAATAGCAATAATTACATAAAGTTTAATGATAATACTATCTTTGATGGTGATTACATTCTTGGCAAAACAATTCTTTTGAATGGAATTCAAGAAGCCTCTTGGTTCTGGAAAACACATTGTAAAAGTAGATACTAGTAGATAAAAATGGATGAAGAAAGTATTCCTTTAACCGGCTTTAGTGCCATTCAAGGACATTATGAGTGGATAGTGATCATTTGATCTTCAAAATGCACCTCAAATATTCTAAAGAAAAATAGATAACATCTTCAAAAATTTTAATTATTGTTGTCTAGTTTACATCGATGATATTCTTATCTTTTCTAAGACCAAAGAATAGCACAAAGATGACGTTCAAGTTGTCATCCAAAGATGCCTTGATTATAGGATTATCTTGATAAGAACAAGTGCATTTATGTTGAACAACACATAGAGTTTTTAGGTCTAGAAATAAAACTAGACAAATTGTTCTACAAAAGCAAATTTTGGAAAGAATGGAAAACTTTCCTGAGAAGATTGAAGATATGAAACAATTAGAAAGATTTCTTTGACGTCTGACCCATGCTTCATATTTCATTGAAATTTTAACTCGTAGGGCATCCTATGTATTCCATCTCCTCTATAAAAAGGGAAGCTGTGTGTTGTGAGGGGGCACAGTTATTTTAGGATACTTGAGCAAAAGAGAGGCCTAGTTTTTTCATTTCTCTATAAGCAAGCATCTCTGATTATAGTAATAGTTTAAGTCTCTCTTCAGTCTTTCCATTATAATATTTATACATTCAGGCTTTTAATAAAGGAAGTTTTTTAGTAGGAAAAATTATTCAATTAAGTTTTTTAGTAGTTCAATTGAATCTTTTGACTTAAATATTATAATTTTTGATTAAAGTTTCACTATCCTTACAAATATAAAAACTTGATAATTAGTAACTGAGGTCGGAGGTCGGAAATGAAATGGATATGTCATGTACCTAATCTAAGGAAGGTATGATTGATATTAGCAATCCCTTTAAAATGGAAGCCAGAGGAACGTTAGGGTCCAGTGCAAACTAAGTTTAGGTAATGATCAAAGCTCTCTAATTATCTTTTATTATTTTAATAAGCATGGTAGGCCTATAATCATAGAAAATATAATATTTAAGATATAAGTGGTAGATTATAATAACTAGTATCAGTGAAGTCATTATAAGAAGTAAAAGACACTATAATGGTCATATTTTCTTAAAGATCCTACAAAATAACAAAATCAGAATTAATACCCCATTTTGGGGCTAATTCATAATGTCAAAAAAAATTTTGAGTTAGAAAAATAAATGTTTGTCCCTCAAAAATCATTTCATCTAAACAATTGTACCCTAAAAATATTTTTCCAAACTCGTAGGTCCTGTAAATCATTACACCAAACCTCATGAACCATAAATGAATTTTTTTCATCCTTCGTCTCTATGCTGTGGTTTGCAGAGCATTGGACACTTTACTTCTCTCTCCCCTGTAGGTAGCTCTAAAAATAGCTTCAATCTTTCTCCATTTGCCTTGAAATGTATACCTCTCATAGGGCCTTATATCTCTATAGCTCCATGTGGAAAAGCATGAGAAACAATAAAAGGAGCAGTTCAATGAGATCTCAACTTACCCAAAAAAAGGTGTAGTTTGAGTCACAAAGTAACACCTTCTAACCTGAGAAGAACTCTTCTGTTAATATGCCTATCATGGAATAATTTTGCTCTCTCCTTATGCATCCTAGAGTTCTCATAGGCCTCGACTCTAATTCTTCAACTCACTCTAGTTTAACTTCCTCTCTGCCCCAACCGTCTCTAAATGAAGGTTCAAAGTCTTTATAGCCCACATAACCTGATGCTTAAGTTCTATATAAGGATGACAAGGTTTATCATAGACAACCCTAAAAGGAGACATGCCCAAAGGGGTGTTAAAAGCTATCCTATGAGCCAATAAAGCATCAACGAGGTTGTCTGCCTAATTCTTACTGTTTCTGCTCACAGTCATTTCTAGAATCTGTTTGCTTTGCCTATTAGAAACCTTTACCTGGCCATTAGTCTAGGGATGATAGGTGGTGACTAAATGATGAATGATCAAGAACTTTTTCAATAACTCATTAAAAGAACGATTGTCAAAATAAGTATCCTGGTCACTACTGATAGCCTTAGGCATGCCATACCTGGAGAAAATATTTACCCTAAGGAATTTAAGGATGACTCTAGCTTTCTTTGTTTTGGTCGGCACAACCTCACTCACTTAGACACATAACCTACAGCAAGAAGGATGTACTCATTCCCAAAAGAATATGTAACGGTCCTATGAAATCAATCCCTCAAACATCAAAGATCTCCATAATAATCATCGGGTTAAGGTGTATTATACCTCTCCTGTTGATTTTCCCAAATTGCTGGCGCCTAGGATAGCTCTTGTAATATAAATGGGCATCCTTAAATAAGGTAGCGAATACAAACCACACTGAAGAACTATGACAGCTGTTTTCTTACCATTAAAATGCTATCACAAGTTTAGTTGTGATAGAAAAAAAGGACATTTCTAATCTTATTGTTAGGAATACACCTCCTAAAAATCTGATCAGAGGAATATATAAACAATTAAAAGGAATCCGAATAGACAACTTTCACCAGATAAACGAATCGATCTTGATCATGCTTACTCCAACCCAGTGGTATCTCACTAGTCACTAGATAATTGGCAATGTCAGCATAGCATGGTTCAGATTAAACCATGAGTAGCTACTCATGAGGGAAGCACTTACAAATGGGGGACTCATTCTCTTTTTGCACAATTATCCAGGATAGGTGGTCAGTAATTAGGTTCTCAAAATCCTTTCTATCCTGAATCTCACAATCAAACTCCTTTAAGAGCAAAATCCATCTAAGCAACTAGGTCTTGCATCCCTCATGTATAAGAGATGTTTTAGTGCAGCAAAGTCGATGTGGACAATCATGTGAGAGCCAATCAAGTAAGGCCGAAATTTTCCTAAATCGAACATAATTGTCAAAAACTCTTTCTCAGTCACATTATAGTTTAACTGGGCATCATTCAAGATATGACTTCAATAATATATTACATCAGATTCCTTATCTACATGTTGTCCTAAGACAGCCCTCACAGCAAACATCACACATTAGGTCAAAGGGCTTTCCTCGGATGGGAGCATATAGGATAGGTGTAAAAGTCATGGTTTCCTTCGACATATTAAATGCCTTTAAACACTCCTCAGAGACGTAAAAAGGCACATCTATAGCAAAGAGGTTAGTCAAGGGATTAAAATCCTAGATGAATCATTTATAAAATCCTACATGCCTTAAAAATGACCTAATATTTTTCACACGAGTGGGGAGGGAAAGATTACCAATCAAATCAATTCTAGCTTCATCAACTTCAATCTTATTATACAAAATTACATGCCTTAAAACAATTTCCTTCTTTACCATATAATGACATTTTTCCTAGTTTAGATTCAAAATTTTCTCCTAAATCTATGCAAAACTTTTGTCAGATTAGCCAAATAGCCATTAAATGAGGAACGAAACATAATAAAATCATCCACAAACACCTAAATGCATTGCTCAATCTTGTCAGAAAACATAGAAATCATGTAGCACTGAAAAGTGGTTGAAGCATTACAAAGACCAAATGACGTTCTCCTAAAGGAGAAAGTACCAAATAGGCATGTAAAAGTAGTCTTGTCTCGGTCATCAAATTTATAAAGATTTGGATGTAGTCAAAATACCTATCCAAAAAGTAGTAGTAATTATTTCTAGCTATCATTTCAAACATTTGGTTCATTAAAGGCAAAAGGATGTGGTCTTTCCCCATAGCCGAATTCAATTTCCTATATTCAATATAGACACGCCAGTCAGACTGGACTCTAATGGGAACTAACTCATTTTATCATTCTTAATCACGATAATATCGGCCTTTTTAGGAACAACTTAAATTGGACTGACCCACTCACTATAAGAAATGAGATAGATTATCCCATGATCTTACCATTAATTTCCTTTTTTTTGTATAATTTCTTATACAGTAGGGTTTACATATCTTTGGTGGTCTCTATAAGGTATAACATTATCCTCAAGATGGATTCTGTGTTGCACAATAAAAGGCCTAATACATTTTATTTCACCTAAGTTCCACTCTACAACCTCTTTGTTTTCTCAAATTACTTTCAAGAATTTACGCACTTGGTCCTAATTCAGATCAGATGCAATAACCATAAGAAAAGTCTTATTAAGACCTAAAAAGATGTACTTAAAGGAATCAGGCAAATGTCTTAACTCTAACATAGGAGCATGTATAACAAAATAAAGGGGAGAAGGAATCAATCTCATTGCCACGATCATCTCTAAGCAAGCCATCAGCATATGAGTCATCTCACGCATACATGTCTAGCTAATTAACACTGTCACTCTCATAAAAAGTGGTAGGTTGTCTTTGTAGATTAAAAATATTCTTATCAAAGTCATGTTTTTGAAAGGCAACTTCATCATATCATCGCTATAATTGATCAAAGCATTTGAAGTAGGTAGAAAGGTTACCAAGAATGATAAGTATTTGGGCCTTAGGGTTAGGAACACCTCAGTTTCCATAACGACAAAATTCACGGGAAATATGAACTCACTCACTTTAATCAAAGGATCCTTAACTACACCCCTAAGGGTTTTACAGGGTTAGCTAATTGGAATATCGTCCTAGTGGGTTTTAACTCTCCCACTCCCAGCATCTCATACAGCAAGTATAGAAGCAAATCGACACTTGAACCTAAATCCAACAGTGCTGTAGGGATAGTCTAGTCCTCTATGGATATGGATATGGTAGGACAATGGAATCTTCATGCTTCACCAAGATCTGGTGTGAGATAATGCAGCCCACATTATAGGCTAAGAAATCCTTTTCTAGGACATTTGTCACTCCACTAGTAATGAACAACTCTTTTAAGAAATCGACATAGGGAGGCATTTGCTAGATAACATCTAAAAGGGGTATATTAATTGCGACTTGAGAGAAAGTCTCTCTATTCTTATTAACATGGGTCTGGTATTTCTTGTTTCTTAGCTTATTCGAAAAGGGTGCAATGGGTTTATGGACCTGCTCAATGGTCGAAGGCTGAGATGTATCATCTTGCTTCGTAGACTCATCTTGCTTAGTCTCCTTGGGGTCAACTAAATCAGTAGGTCCGGAAGGAAAATAGTTAATTAGGGTGTTATCAATAGCATCCTTAGAAGTAGAATCATTCTCAAGGAGAGATAATGGATACGAAGATGGAGAAAGCAGAATAGGCACCTTCATAAAGCTCTTGTCAGTTATAATTAATTAAATGACCTAACCAAAGTGAAGTTATTGCATTGACCCTTTTCACATTTGCTAGTGAAGGAATTAATATAACAAATTAAGCCTAAATGAGTTTACTTTAATCCTGCAGCAGAGGACAATCGAACCTTGCCCTGAATCACTGGTCTTAGAAGGAACTCACAATATGGGGAACCTTCACAATCCCACAGCCTAGAGCCCTAGGTTTTGTGCAGAAAACTCAATCTAGAGAACCCTCAATGTTTCTCTGATCATTTTCTTCATAGACTGACCCCCCGTTTTTATATTAGAAGGAAGTCAAGGAACTAGGGTTTCTGAGGAACTTAAGTCGTTCACTTATTGGGCTTGCATCCCTTATGGGTGTATCATGCCCTAGGTCCAACATCTCTCCCTCATGCATAAGGGAGTGCTTATTTCTACCTTTAGAAAAACTTATTTTTCTTTTAAGCATAATCTTCATAGTAGGCAAATAGGCTGTGTGACCAGCATATTTGTGAGAGATCTATGCTATATATCTATTAGGAATATATAGCCTCTCATCGAGAACCGCACATGAGTAGTTGGAAGTATGCAAGTACCCTAGATCATTTCAATCTTATTAAGATATCTCATTTATCTCATCAAACTATCATATTTCATATTCATAATTATGACCTATATGTCATGACTGGAGTGCTGATGAATAGAAGATAATGAGATTCCGTGAATGATCTTCATCTTCTCGAGAGACTCTCGACTAAATCCAACTCATTTTTCTAGACATGTCCCGCCAGAACGAATCATTCATAATTCTTTGACAACACACTAAGATAACGAACATTGAATTGAGTCTCAAATCACTGATTGGAGTCCTGAGGGTACATATATCTAAGGCTATAACCTTAGAGGGTCCCACACAAATATAAGTAGAGATCTAATGTATATTATCCCGATTGGTCATCTCTTTACAATGTGCTACAGCATTCTCTCCTTTCCCATGGAGCGTATGACTGTTGGTTCTTTAACCAAAATGCTGTACAGATGATATTTGGGCACCATATTATCCAAACTGAGTTCTTAAATCTACTCATTAACTTGAACTCACATTTGACCTCTTTAAGGTAGGCTAGGTAAAATTCATTTTTACCCATATGTTATAATGACCTTTTGTTATTATCAAGGCGACATTCATAATCTTAAGTTGACAAGTTCTCATAATGATCCTTCTGATAATTC
The DNA here is from genome assembly GCA_029747015.1 of Carnegiea gigantea. Taxonomy (NCBI): domain Eukaryota; kingdom Viridiplantae; phylum Streptophyta; class Magnoliopsida; order Caryophyllales; family Cactaceae; genus Carnegiea; species Carnegiea gigantea. The sequence goes on from JAKOGI010000288.1 coordinate 225,813, forward strand.
TACTTAAAATCTTATCTCATCTTCCATCAATACTCAAATCAATGGAAGCGATTACACGTATGAGAGGGCTAACCTCAAGTCTACCCGATATACTTTTCACATTCAAGAATGCACACAAGCATCCGTTAATAATAATGCATATTCAAACATTCTAACAATAATGAATGTATGCAAAACGACTTATTTGAATTTCATAATATTAGACAATCGCTTTGTGAACGTTGGGAAAAACAATTAGTGAGCAACATGTCAGTGCATAGTTATCATCTATGAAGACACTTAAGCTCTTATATGCTCAACAAGTTTACCCCCTTACTAGGGCTAGCTCAATGGCTTTATAACCATTTCCTTCGTAGAGAAATACTTTACATTCACTATCTTTGTGTGTCACCATATCATTCACAAAATTGTACCTTATGTCCAATCTGTTTGGTCTTACAACAATACTTAAGGTTCTTGGTACATGTGATCACAACTTGTCCCAGTAAATCATTACTGGACAGTACAATTTGGTCCACCAACCAAATAATCCAAGTACCTCTTTAACCTAACGGACTCTTGCGGTTTTAAGGACAGAGTCATAAACTCTTCATATTTCAAGGCAACATATGACCGTTTCTTGCCAGTTTAGCACTATTGTAAGTTAGAAGACATATTTGGGGGTTCATTTCTCATATGAACCTACCATAGTCAAGACTATTGTACCCTTTTGATGCGAATTATTGCCTATTTACTGTAACCCATTCCATAGGGCCCCCCGGCCCCTGATCGTATACGTATATCTATCAAAAGTGTAAAGTAACTTATGTAAATTCATAAACGCATGATCAGAGGTTCCCTTCAGGTTCCTTATGACTTAACTTTCTGCTGCTATGCTAGTCTTAGGCCCAGTTAATATCTATATAAAGATACCGCATCTAATATGCACTACATCATGCATTAGACTTCTAACCACAACTAACAAAGTAAGTTCTGCTTATTAGTCTTTTTCTAATAGAGTGTGGACACATTTTACTGTAAGACCTCACATTTGTTGATGTGAGTATTAATAGGGTCATAGTTATGCATATTGGATTATTCAAAGATCGTTTGATGTCATTCTCTTTAGGAAAAATAATAACTTTCTTGAATATTCTCTCAACAACTTTGTTTCAAGAGCATACGCTGCTTTACCTATATTAATCATCTCAAAGTTGAAGGATGGTAAGGCCTTCTGCCTTACTCAGTAACTCTACACCATTTCTAGCTACTAGTAAGTCATCCACATATAATGACTTGACTACAAAATTGCTTTTGGACCTTTTGTTATCAATCACAGTGCAGCTACTAGAGGTAACCACAAGTATACGAATCCATGGAAGACTCTTTAAGGTCACAATTGACTTCACATGTCCACAAACCTCATGTTTATTATCCTGTTCAGTGGATTTTCACTTAGATCCATTTGAGATTGGTATTTGCACATGCATGTGATGTGACTTTAGGTCCAAACTAGCGATCATAGCTAGAGCAAGGTGAAATTAGGATAAAGTACGCAATAAGAGGGGGAAAAAAACTATTTGTAGTTGATCCTATCCTATTGTGTGTACCCTTTTGTAATAAGTTGAGCCTAATGTCAACTGTGTCATTCGCCTTATAATTTGAGAACCTATATGTTCTCAAATAACTTTGTGTCCTAAAAGACCAACTAACTATGCACCTTTATTTACTCCATTTTATTTCCATTGCCTTAGTCCACTTTCCTTAGAAGGGTTGGAAAGAGCATCTTTGCTCATTTCCATTTTGTAGGAATGTCATCAAAGTTTCATGTACCTCATTGCCCAAATGGCATGGAGGAGTATTTTCTGACAGCCATGTCTTAGCAGAGATTCATTGTTAAGCTTGTCGAGAGCTACAAATTTAACCACTACTTCGGTTATTAAACACTTTTTATAGCATAGGGAAGTAGGGATCGATCCACGAGGAAAGATTGTTTTAAAAAGGCTAGCTCAATCCTAAATGATCTTATTAATCCAATTTATTAAATCTAATCTTAATAATTCTAAAATAATTAAAATCTAATGAATAAAACCCTGGAAAAAAAAACACCCAATGATGCTTCAAAATATTTGGATTATATTTTGGAAAGAAAACAGTAAAAAGCTTTCCTAAATAATCTAGCAAAATAAAAACAGAAGAGTAACTGAAATTCTAATTAAAAATCAGAACAGCAAATAATAATTAGAAAATAAATATTAAAAATGTCAAACAGTAACCTAAAATAGGTATATGAGCTTATAACTCCTCAATTGTATCCAAATAATTTCAGAAAAATCAAATCAGAAAATTACCACAGAATATCAATGCAGAAGATCAAATCTAAAATTAGAAATAAAATAATCTGAATAAATATAAATACGAAAATAATCACGGAAGTTACCCTAATTCTAGGACACAATTTTATGGACTTAACAATACCTAATATTCGTGAATTAAGAATTAAAATCGAAATTTTCAGAATTAATAACTTAAAAACCTACACATATCCAATTCACAAAATAATTCAGAAAAATTATCAAATAACTTCCAAAAATTATGGAATTAAATATGGGTAGACTAGGACACTAAATAAACTCTAGGAACTGATAAAAATTGAAAAAGAACAAAAATAACTATTTTTAGTCTAATTTCTAACAAACTAGTAATTAAATACTAAAACTGAATATAAATCAATCTAAAATTATAACCACTCTAAAAATCAAAATCTAAACTATCTAAAATTACTTAGACACTCCTAAAAGACTATACTTTTGAGGGGGGGTTCAATTGAAATTATATTGAAGCTAATAAAAATAGAACAAACTAATCAAATTAACTCTAAGTAATAAATAATGATCAAAAATTGTCAAATTTATGAAGGATACTTAGTATAATCTCAATCCACCATGCAAATTAATATTTATCATTAACACACAAGTTAACTTCATTCATAAGTTAAACTGTAGAAGACATCCACCAGCGGTTCTTCCCCGTTTTTTCTTATACACTAGTTTAATTAGGTCCAACCCTAATATAAACCCTATTAGTTTTGATAACCCTCACACCAGCGCAAGAATTTAATCAAACTAGAGCATTAAGAATTAGAAAAATATCATTTAACACTTTGTAACTAATTTACCAGCAAATCGATTTAACAAAGATCTAAAGCGATTACCTAATTAAAAGAGATGGGTTTGAGCCATCCATGATTAATTAAGGTGATACCTAAGCATAAAAGACTATAACTTTTATGTATTATAATCTTCTAAACTATCAATCGAAATTGTATTAAACTAACTAGCGTGCATTCTAATTGATTTAACATGAATATCATAAACGATAAACGCTAATCGCTATAGAATCATGAATATGAATCAACTAGGCAATAAAGCATAAAACTTGTTTCAAAATAGTAAATTTAGTATGGCTTCAAGAAGATTATACTAAGTAAAAAGGAATTACTCACTCATGTTAAAAATAAAATCACAAAATTCACCCAAATAAATCATGTTTAATAATCAACTAAACAAACACAAAAAAAATGAAATAAAATAAACTAAAATAAAATAGAGCACCCGTACTTTGATGATGATGGTAATGAATTATGATGATGAGGTGAGGAGATGAGGGATATGTCGTGGAGTGTATGGAGGTGATGATAGGATGATTATGTGATGTGCGGGTGGATTATCAAGAAGGTCGTGTGATTGAGAGGGTAGATGAGATGGTGATGATTGTTGGGCTGAAGGTGAGGCTTGGCTGCCGTGGGTGACGATCCTTATGGTGATGGTGATGATGATATATATAGGAAAGAAAGGAGGGGTGTGATTAGGGTTAGTAATTAGGGTTTACTTCTTCCTTTCTTCCTTAAACTTCTTCTCCCTCAAGACTTCTAGCTCTTCTCCAACTCTTGAAATCCTAGCCCAGACAATTTCTTCATAATTATCCTTATTTGGACCGTCTTCTGCCCAAGTATATAAAACCTGAGCCTCAACGACTCGTCTTCTCCTCTTTATTAAAACAATGCCTAACCTGAAAAGTATAAACCTTAAAGTAAATTAGACGAAATAAAATATATAATATAATCGAAATAATTATTAAAACAATGCATGATTTTTTGCTTAACAAATTCCCCCACAATTGGACTTTGGACGTCCTCGTGCAAAGGAATCTTAGACTCGACCTAAACCCTACCCTTTTTCTTCCTTATAAAATCATGCATAACTATGATGCTCATAATAGGCCTTGACTTGCTTTATTATAGAAAATTAATTAATTTTTCCTCCTATAAGTGAATAACTACTAGACATCTAACTACCATCAGAGAGTTTATTCATCAACCTCACAATATTTCCCTAATGAAGTAATAAGATCAATAATTATCCATCTCTTCTGATTATGCATACACCGATCAAGAGGTCTAAAAAAGTTAAGATAGAATAATTTAGGCATGGTATGACTATAGAGACTATTGAATTAGATAGAACAACTCATTGAATTGATTCTAAACTTGCCTTGTACTTATTTCTCTTTCATTTTTTTTTTCAAACTCCACTTGCGCACATATTCGAGGACCATATGGAGTCTTAGAAATTAAATACTCCCTGTCTCACACTCACCCGAATAGAGGTGCTGGAGCAAACATTTTATTTTCATCATTACTTTTATTTATTTTATTGACTCACTAGTGTGGGAAGCAAGCTTTCCAGTGGCAATATTACCTCAAAGGGTGGCACCCAGTAGTGCATGCCTTAAAGGAGTACTTGTCATTCCCGACTTTGACTCTTTTTTTCTTTTTTTTTTTGAAGTTATTCTACTAATTCAATAATCTGGGAAATGGGTAGGTCATTTTATTGCCTCTGTACGGCTATATAACATGATAAAATAAGATGAATAATTATGACAGTTACTCATTAAGGAGATATATGAGGATCAACACAATCTTCTCTGAAAGACAACTAGAATGCTTAGAAGCCTTCACTCATAAAAGAATAAACTATAAAATAACTAAGAAAAAAAAATTTTAAACAAGCAAGCCTGGCATAAACTCATATCATGCATTATTTATAAGAAAAAAAATTTTTCAGAATAAATACTGCAGGAATTAAATGCAGGATGCACCCCCCACACTTAATTCATGCATTATCCCTAATGCATGCAAAAAGATAGAAATAATGAAAATAAAAACAAAATTAAATAGGTACTTCCCTAAAAACGTTGGGTTGCCTCCCAACCAGCGCCTTTGTTTATAGTCGTTGGCTTGACTTCATGAAGCTCCTGGATCCTCTAGTTGGATCTCTTCTAATAAATCATCATTAATCTGATATGGCACTTTTTGAAACTTAGCCTGATCAAGTCTCTTAGTAAGCATAGTCAAAAATTCAACTTCATTGGATAAGTCATAAATATCTTGGGGCAATTCAGCAATAATATCAAGTGCATCCATGTAACTCACATTAGCAGGGAATCTCATAGCATCAAAAATATTAAATTTAATCACTTCACCATCAAATTCCATGGTTAATGTTCCTTTATGTACATCAATTTTAGTCCTAACTGTTTTCAAAAATGGCCTACCTAGCAAGATGGGAATATCATGACATGCATCACCCATATTCATCACATAAAAATCAGCAGGAAACACAAGTTCATTCACTTGGACTAAGACAACCTCTAACACTCTATCTGGGTAAATACTGCTCCTATCAGCTAATTGAAGCACTACACCAGTTTTCTTTAACTCTTCTAAGTTCAGTTGGTCATAAACAGATCTAGGCATGACATTAATGGAAGCACCCAAATCAAGCATAACCTTATCAAAGTAAAGATGTCCTATTTTACAAAGAACAGAGAACACACCTGGGTCTTTGCACTTAGGGGGAAGTTTTCTTTGAAAAACTGCAGATACATTTTCCCCCACACTCACCTTTTCATTCCCTACTAATTTTCTTTTAGTAGTACATAATTCTTTCAAGAACTTAGCATAATGAGGCACCTGTTTAATGGCATCAAGGAGAGGTATGTTGATCTCTACCTTCTTTAATGTCTCTAAGATTTCTTGGTTAGCCTCATTCACCTTAGAAGTAGGGTTTCGAAATCTACTAGGAAAGGGTGGAATTGGTTTATTAGGTTCTCTTTTCTTCTCTCCTATTTCCTTATAGTTTGATTAGAATCTATATTTAACTATGGTTCAGCTTCTTTGACCTCTAACTCAAGCTCAACCTCTCTACTCTTCCTAGGCTCTTGTAACTCTTTCCCACTCCTAATTGTTATGGCATTAACATTCTCTTTAGGTTTAGGGGAAGGCTGAGATGGTAACCTATTTTGCATTTGAGTCTACAAGTTGCTAACTATGATATCAGTTACCGTCTGTCTCTCTTGAACCTGCTTAAGAGTTGTCTCCAAAATCTGGAACCTATCATCCATCTTCTTAAGGACTTGCTCAAGTAGGAAGTTAGTCCTATCTTGATTAGAAGGTTGACGAGATATTTGGTCAAAATCAGGTGGATTGGTTTGAGGGCCATACCTAAGATTAGGATGGTTTCTCCATCCTTCATTATAAGTGTTAGAATAGGGATCATACCTCCTTTGACCTTGGTTAGAATAGATAGCATTAACATTACCCTCTTGAAATGTAGGACATGCATCAGTAGGATGCCCCTCTAGACAACAAATGCTACATATGACTACTTTTTGTACTCCTCCAGTGACAATCTTATTCAACATAGCAGTAATATAGGATAACTGACTCTCTACAGATGAACTAGAATTAATTTCATTAACCCTTTTAATTTGTGACTCCCTAGCACCAAACTACTGAGTATTTTGGGTCATTAAATTGAATAAGTTTCTAGCGTCTGTAGGAGTTTTATTAACTAGAGCCCCTCCACTAGCAGCATCAACCATATTACGATCCATAGGAAGTAAACCCTCGTAAAAATATTGAATCAACAACTATTTAGTTATTTGATATTGAGGACAACTAGCACACAATTTATTAAATCTTTCTCAATACTCATAAAAAGTTTCCCCATTCATTTGTTTGATTCCACATATATCCTTCCTAATATATCCAATTCGGGATGCTAGAAAAAATTTCTCTAAAAATGATTTATGCAATATCGTCTATGTAGAGAAAGATCCAGCAGGCATGTAATACAACCAATCCTTAGCATTACCAAGCAAAGAAAAGGGAAAGGTCCTCAATTTAATTTGGTCCTCATGAATCCCCTCAGGCACCATAGCAGAGCATGTAATAAGGAATTCACCAATATGACGATATGGGTCCTCTCCAGCTAATCCATGAAACTTAGGTAATAGATTAATGAATCCAGAGTTCAGTTTTAGAGGTTTATCTAATACAGTACAAGTAATGGGCATGGGTTGAGTTTCTAGGTTAGGGGCAGCAAGTTCCCGAAGAGTGGACATTCTTACCTTTTTAATCCTATGACTTACTGATTTATGACAACCTTTTTTGTTTTAATCTACTAATGTTTGCTCCTTGTCCTCTCCAATTTCCTTACCATTCCTTAATTTCGGGCAATCTGCAAAAATAAAAATAAAAACAATAAAAGTAGTAAAATTAGATAGAAGTAACTAGCAATTTTATTTTCTTTCCCCGACAACGGCGCCAAAATTTGAGTAAGCTTGTCGAGAGCTACAAATTTAACCACTACTTCGGTTATTAAATAATTTTTATAGCATAAGAAAGTAGGGATTGATCCACGAGGAAAGATTGTTTTAAAAAGGCTAGCTTAATCCTAAATGATCTTATTAATCCAATTTATTAAATCTAATCTTAATAATTCTAAAATAATTAAAATCTAATGAATAAAAACCTGAAAAAAAACACCCAATGATGCTCCTAAATATTTGGATTATATTTTGGAAAGGAAACAGTAAAAAGCTTTCCTAAGTAATCTAGCAAAATAAAAACAAAAGAGTAACTAAAATTCTAATTAAAAATCAGAACAGCAAATAATAATTAGAAAATAAATATTAAAAATATCAAATAGTAACCTAAAATATTATTCTCCAGGTTTATGAGCTTATAACTCCTCAAGTGTACCCAAATAATTTTAGAAAAATCAAATCAGAAAATTACCACAGAATATCAATGTAGAATATTAAATCTGAAGTTAGAAATAAAATAATCTGCATAAATATAAATACAAAAATAATCACAAAAGTTACCCTAATTCTAGGACACAATTTAATGGACTTAACAATACCTAATATTCATGAATTAACAATTAAATCGAAATTTTCAGAATTAATAACCTAAAAACCTACACATATCCAATTCACAAAATAATTCTGAAAAATTATCAAATAACTTACAAAAATTACAGAATTAAATATGGGCAGACTAGGACACTAAATAAACTCTAGGAACCAATAAAATTCAAAAAAGAACAAAAATAACTATTTCTAGTCTAATTTCTAACAAACCGGTAATTAAATACTAAAACTGAATATAAATCAATCTAAAATTATAACCACTCCAAAAATCAAAATCTAAACTATCTAAAATTACCTAGACACTCCTAAAATACTATACTTTTGGGGGGGTTTGATTGAAATTATATTGAAGCTAATAAAAATAGAACAAAAATTAACAAACTAATCAAATTAACTCTAAGCAACAAATAATGATCAAAAATTGTCAAATTTATGAAGGATACTTAGTATAATCTCAATCCACCATGTAAATTAATATTTATCATTAACACACAAGTTAATTTCATTCATGAGTTAAACTGTAGAAGACATCCACCAGTGGTTCTTCCCCGTTTTTCCTTATATACTAGTTTAATTAGGTCCAACCCTAATATAAACCCTACTAGTTTTGATAACCCTCACACCAGCATAAGAATTTAATCAAACTACAGCATTAAGAATTAGAAAAACATCATTTAACACTTTGTAACCAATTTACCAGTAAATCAATTTAACAAAGATCTAAAGCGATTACCTAATTAAAAGAGATGGGTTTGAGCCATTCATGATTAATTAGGGTAATATCTAAGCATAAAAGACTATAACTTTTACGTATTATAGTCTTCTAAACTATCAATCGAAATTGTATTAAACTAACTAGCATGCATTCTAATTAATTTAACACGAATATCATAAACGATAAACGCTAATCGCTATAGAATCATAAATATGAATAACTAGGCAATAAAGCATAAAACTTGTTTCAAAATAGTAAATTTAGCATGGCATCAAGAAGATTATACTAAGTAAAAAGGAATTACTCACTCATATTAAAAATAAAATCACAAAATTCACCCAAATAAATCATGTTTAATAATCAACTAAACAAACACAAAAAAAAAGAAATAAAATAAACTAAAATAAAATAGAGTACCCCTCCTTTGATGATGATGGTAATGAATTATGATGATGAGGTGAGGAGATGAGGGATATGTCGTGGAGTGTATGGAGGTGATGATGGGATGATTATGTGATGTGTGGGTGGATTATCAAGAAGGCCGTGTGATTGAAAGGGTAGATGAGATAGTGATGATTGTTGGGCTGAAGGTGAGGCTTGGTTGCCATAGGTGATGATCCTTATGGTGATGGTGATGATGATATATATAGGGAAGAAAGGAGGGGTGTGATTAGGGTTAGTAATTAGGGTTTCCTTCTTCCTTTCTTCCTTAAACTTCTTTTCGCTCAAGACTTCCAGCTCTTCTCCAACTCTTAAAATCCTAACCCAGACAATATCTTCATAATTATCCTTATTTGGACCGTCTTCTACCCAAGTATGTAAAACCCGAGCCTCAACGACTCATCTTCTCCTCTTTATTAAAATAATGCCTAACTTGAAAAATATAAAAATTAAAGTAAATTAGACGAAATAAAATATATAATATAATCAAAATAATTATTAAAACAATGCATGATTTTTGGCTTAACATTCACATAATCTCATATCATTCCTTTTAGGATCGATTCATATAATCTTGCTCGCACTTAGAATAAGAACATGATCACTTTCATTCACTCTTGATGATGAGGGTAGATCTTGACCATAAACTTATTCATCATCAATTAAAAGCCTCCCATTTGAATAAAGTGATCTGACTTGGTTTGGATAGCTAATGCAGATAAGCCTTCACCTATCCCACCCTTCTTTAGAAATCCCTTCTTTAGAATGTGATATACATTGTTTAAGTTTTAGTTACACTCCCACTGTCTTACAACCCAATGAATCAAAAAAAACTTTCAAGGTTAGAGTATCCCATAAAGATGCTCTTCCTTTCCCTCTTTAACATTTCCATAGGAGGGGTTGTGTCCATGGGTCGTATATCCGTGAGGTCCAAAGACTCTCAGAGCAGGCTCTAATCCATAGCTTATATGGGTGGTAGCAACTTACTTTACAAGTTTAAGGTCAAGATCATAAATTGCAATGAAAGGAAATGTCCTTATCAAGAGATTCAAAAATTTTGCGCAATTATTGATCCTACCATATCAAAGAACATTCTATTTTCTTTCTCCACAACAATATTTTGTTGTAGACACTTCGGGATAGTTACCTAATAAACTATTCCCTTTCCATCACAATATTCACTAAAATAATATCAACATATATTTTGTAATGATTTGGTCTTTGAGGCCTTAACCTCTTGGGTTTATTTGATTTTCAATCAAGCTCACATGTTTTCTAAAACAACTTATCACTTCAGACTCATCTGAGCTCAAATAAACAAGACCAAATCAAGTGAAATGTGATGAAATATAGAAGCTCTATACTCATTATCACATTCATCGAAATGTGAATATTCAAGTGAATTAACTACAATGAAAATAAGACTCTTAGTAACCTTAAAAATTAAATGGTTTTCTTGTTGTTTTTCCTGTCTGACTATGTTCATAAGTAAGCCAGTCCACTTATATTTGCTAAGAAATCTTATTATGTTAGCTTTTGCATATATAAGCGTTTAACCCTTGTGGTCTAGTCTAGCATGACAAATAAACATTTCACATCATCATAATTATGTGAATATGAAAGAACAAACACTCGAATTAATGGAACAAATATCCACTCCATTACAAGTAAACCATTTCTAATAAAGCAGAACCAAAACTAAATGTGTTCTTAAAAGAAAACTAATTAGGCTTCAATGTCATGAACATAGTCAAATGAAACCAACATAGTAACATTATTCCAATGGATCCTAGGTGCAAGTAGGTTTTCACATATGATTGGGTATCGGCCTGTGCAGGACTAGCTTGCATGCTCTTATTCCTCCAACAACCGCATTGTTGTTGTCTCTACATATGTTCTCATCGAACCATGTAAGAACCTGTTGGAAGCCTAACAAAGCCTCTTGGTTCCTAACTCTTTGGTTTGGATTCCTGAACCTACAATCCACATAGGATTAATGTCAGAAAGAAGAATATAACTAGCAATATAAAGGTCACTAGGAGATATTGCTAAGTACCTTTTTGGACTCAGTGCAATTATGAGCATGATGACCCATTTGGTCACAGTTGAGGCACTTAGCTTGCATTAAATCCTTCTGACCTGTACATTTTTCTTTTCCTTGTTGGACATGCTCAGGTTCCTCATTTGACTGAGCCTTGCCAATCTAGTTCCTTTGGCCCTTCCTTTTAGAGTCATTTCTTGAATTAGAGGTTGACATGTGCACTTCTGCACCTGTCATTTCAGTGGCCTCTCGCCTCTCATCCTCTAACTCAAGTCATTGCATAATGTTCTCGAAAGTAATGATGTACTTAGTTCAAGACAAGACCATCTTAATATAACCTCAATCATTAGGCAAGGAACGGATCTTGACATGAATTGTTGCTCATCCGTCAATTCATAGCCCATTTCAGCCAATTCACTAATCATTTTGACATGTGCCTCAAGTGCTCCCTCATGGAGACATATGGGCTTCTTATAATTGTCAAACTTTATTACGAGAGACCTAAGTCTAGCAGTTGCGGTAGCTGACATGATGCTTGTAAAATACAAAAGTTTTACAATTAGCACAAAAGCACACATACGTCTAATATTTTAACATACACATATCCATGTAACTTGGAAATAACCGATATAGTTAATATACACAAACTGACAAACATAGACCCTAGAGTCGAAACTTCGCATGTAGTTCCCAATCATCATTGTAGGAATGAATGTTTCAGTGCAGTTAACTTTGTCATTTCACTCCAAGTTAACAGAAAACCTAACACACATTGAAATATTCTAAAAGAAATTCTTAAATTTCTAATCAAAGATGATATGCCAACCTCAAGAATATTTCAAGAAAATTCAACATATATCCATAAATATATGAAAATGAATTTAATCCTATTATGTATAATTTGCATATTTAACAAAATTCTCAAAAAAAAATCATTTTTTTTTTGAGAAATTTCAATGTCCTCGGCTCTAACTTATTTAGGGAGGATACATATATAATTTTTTTGTATGCGACATATGAAACATATTCTCATAATATGTAACATAATTTTTATGAATTTCAATCAAACATATATATAATTATTACATATAGCATGAAATTCAATTGAAAATAAATGAGCTAAATATCGTAGAGATTTTATACTATTTTTTAGTCAAAATAATCTCATTGATACTAAACAAATATGTTCATATCTCTTATGATCACATAATATTTCATTCTCAAAAATGATATCAAATATCATATAAAACATATATTCACAAAAGAAGTTAACCCTAGATTTCATATTATACTTCAGCAATTGATAATAAGAGGCTTTCATAATAGGAAATCTTTCAAAAAAACAAATGTCGAAATATAAGTTAACGCTTATGATCAATATAGTTAACCCTTTGACTAATAAGTTAACCCATTTGGTCAACCTACTTAGAGTGATTTGAGAAATCTCATCAAAATTCCACTCACTCTATATAAATTCATATGCCCATATATCCAATCAAAAGTAAATTGTGCTCAGTCAACCCATTGGTCAACAAGTCAACCCTTCTAGTCAATCATATGGTCAAAATTTTCAAAATGTAAGTTTTTTAAAATTAAAAAAAAGGAACCAAGTTTTGGCTGTCATGTGCCATGCACGTGATGGGGCTCAACCATATTCTCAGCCCTGCCGCCACCCGAAGCAAGGAAAAAACGGGCCCTCTTGACTCGTCGACCAACTCAACCCCCAAAAACACCATATTTGGCTCAAATTCATCCAATCAAATCATTGAAATTTGTCCTAAACTTGTTTAGGAAGAATTTCAACCATGAATTTGCCCAAAAATGGAAAAAAAAGGTCCAAAATTGAGCTTTATTGCCCAAAGCATATGCAATTACTGACAGTGACCGTTTTGCAAAATCCGGAAAAAATCTAGCATAATTCCGATGAATCGGCGACTCATTTCAGAGGGCTTTTGCTCAGAATTTTATGGATAGCAAGATGCACAAATCAATTGCAGGCGATAATGACCAAAAACGAGTAAATCAAGTTCAAAGATTATAAACCCTAACCCTAGGCATTTCCGACAATTATGCGCCAAATTCCGTTCACATTTAGGCACATATTGCAAAATTATTTTAGGGCTTTTGCTAATAATCTTATGATAAACAAGAATATCACATCAATTTTAAACGAATATGTCCAAAGATTGGTCAAAAATGAGTTGCTTTATTGAGCCCTAACCCTCGAACAATGTCGGCAATGCTTCGCGAAAATTCTAGCCAATTCGGGTATGTATTATGAAATTGATTGAGGGATTTCATTTAGAATTTAATGGGCAACAAAACACACATATCGATTTGCAAGAAACAATAGCTAAATATCATCGAAATCCGATTGTGTTGCTTCGAACCAAACCTTAAAATTGGCGGCGAATAGTTTGCCAAAATTTGAACATATTGGCTATTACATCGATCAATAAATTGAGGGACTTTGGTTTAAATGTAATGGACAACGTAACCCATGCATCAATTTGCAAGAAAGTTGAATGGAATCAACAATTAAAGAATCGATTTTAGGATTTCATGCACGAAGAACCTTAGGATTTCAATTCGAAATTACTCCCAAATTACTCAGCCAAATCATGCGTATAATATGTTAAATTAAAGCCCTCTTCAAGGTCTATCAGAATCCATAATTTTTACGAAAATTCATCAAGGATTTACACGTGAAATAAGGGCATGAAATTTCAAGTTTACTCACGGCGAATAGAAATGAAACCTAATTTCTTTGGCACGACTTTCAAGAAATCACACAAGTAATCTAATTAGAAAACAAGCCAATTGGCTCTGATATCAATGAAGGAATTAATATAATGAATTAAGCGTAAACGAGTTTACCTTGATCCTGCAGCGGAGACGATCGAACCTTGGCTTGAATCACCGGTCGTGGAAGGAACTCACTATATGGAAAACCTTCGTAATCCCACAGCCTAAAAGCCCTAAGTTTTGTGTAGAAAACTTACTCTAGAGAACCCTCAATGTTTCTCTGATCATTTTCCTCATAGACTAACCCCCCCTTTTTATATTAGAAGGAAAGTCGATGAACTAGGGTTTCTGAGGAACTTAAGTCGTTGACTTATTAGGCTTGCACCCCTTATGGGTGTATCATGCCCTAAGTCCAACACCTAGGCTAGTGGGTGCATTAAGGATGGACCCACATTTGGTTGGGCTCCTTCTGACCAGAAAACGTTCTGTTTTCCTTATTGGTAGTGACCAGCTAAAACACTATTTTGCCATTGTTCTCATTACTTTCTCTAAGCTATTATATGATCTTTCTAGATTGTTAAATCTTTTGTCAATCTCATTAAAACCAGGAGGTGGCTGTGTATGGGCAATAAGGAAGAAGGGAGCCTAGATGCCCCTTGATAGACTTAGTGAGGTTGGATAGAGGTGTGTCCAGGTAATACTCCAGTATGTGTGTCAGGGCCTTCTAAAGTCTGACCTTGATTATAAGAAAAGTTAGGGTCATTATGCCACCTAGGATTATAGGTTGGTGCGAAAGGGCTATTTCTTGGCCTTTGATAAACCATATTCTCTTGCTCAGTTTCAGTTGATGACTAGTAAGCATAGCAAGGGTTAGCAATCAAGGTATGGTTTAGGTATTGATAGTCAGAAGATGTCATGAAAGCACTTTGAAAGACCTAGAGTTGTTGAATAGTCAACTCCTTCTCTAAATATATAATCCTGGACTCTATGTAGCTCAAGTTTGACATTGTATGCATACCCCTTTAGCACTAGCGATTCTAGAACTCAGACCAACATCTCTATTAGGCTCCCACTATATTGTCTTTTCAGCTAAGTCCTATGAGAATTCATAAGTTGATGTAGAATTCTTGGATAAGAATCCACCTTGACACATTGACTCCCGCATGGTCCTAGTCTGTTGATCCAAACCATCATACACAATTTAACAAAGATGCCACTATTGTAGATCATAATGGGGACATTGAGTCAACAAATTTTTAAATCTTTCCATGTACCTCCAAAAAGATTACTTGTCAAACTGAATAGACTGATTAATTTCATTTCTTAACTTTATGGTTTTGCCATTAGGGAAATATTTGCACAAGAAGACTTTAAAGAAATCATTCCAAGAAGAAATAGAGTTAGTCCATCCATGTCTTGGCATTGTCTTTTAAATCAAAAGAAATGAGCCTCAATTTAACACATTATGTAAATGTATCATATGACACACTTCTTCAAATTCTCTTAAAATATATAAGCATTTTCAAGTCTAGTGAATTTAGGAAGTATTTGAATATAATGTGGTTTCAGTTGAAGAGTCACATTAGTACCTAGGACAAACAAATCAAAGCATGAAGGTAAGGTTGAACGTGGATGGTAAAAGATCTCATTCAAAGCTCTTTTATTCCTATCTTGTCCAGCAATTTTTTCAAGTTCAAATTTAGTTTTGATCCCAAACAATCATGCCTATCACAGACCCACAATCATATTTTTGGTCTTTGTTTTTGAAAATAATAAAATAAATAAAAAGTGATATAAATACAACTACTCAAATAAGTTAATCGAATCACAAAACTAAAAAAAGACACAAACATCAACAAAAATAGCAATGCAAAAGTCGGTAAATTGGATACTAACCATCCCCAACAACGACGGCAAAAACTTGTTGATGTAAAATGACACTACAAGTGCATAGTGTCAACTTATAGTATGATCCAGCGAATACAAGTAATTCTCACGAAGATCATATTGTTAATTTATACCACTTTGTTATTAACTATTACCAACAAAAAACCAAAAACTACTGAGACTTATTAACTGACTTAAAGTCGACTAATCATTATTTAAACTAAATTGAGGGAAAAAAGAGAAGAAAAGGACAATGACAACAGAGTCACTTGCACCAATTAACAAAAGTTAATTAAAAATACACTTGCTGATTGCTACTCTATACAAGTAGAGCCTTGCCTAACTTGGTCTTTTAGTGCAATCACTAGAATTGAAGTTATAACTTAAAAATAATAAAAAAAGGTGAATTGACAGCAAACCAAATAACAGTAAAATAAAATAAAATAAAATAACCAAACAAATCCTAGCGTAGTACAAAATAAAGGAAAGAGAAAGCCATAAAGTTGATAAAATATGAACTGCTAAGAGATTGAGCATAGGTAAGCCAACAGTGGCATCGACGCATATTCAAAACCAGAGCACAAGAAGGAAAAATAGAGCAAGCCAACAATTGAAGGCCGACATTAAGATTTGAATTCATCCAGATTAAGTGACAAAAATCATAACAGAAAGATGGAAAATCACATTTAATGAGCTTGACGTTCAATAATGGTTTCCTGGGCTTTTGAACCAACAGTAGAGAAGAATCTAAGAATTACTAAATTTTGAAACAGGGGAAGAAAAAATATACATCGAGAGAACTAGATTGCTACTGATTATTTGGCTACTGAATTGATGCTCTACATCTCCCATTCCACCCTATTTATACATGAACTTACTCCCTATATCCAATCTCGAATTTCGTAAAATTTGGGTAGTTGCAGTTGATTCTTCCCTCCATGCAAATTCGGATTATTTGGGCTCCTTAATATCTCATTGAATGGCTAAGATTAATCAAGTACCTAATTGACTGGGTCTTTATGATAGATTTTGAATGAATCTAGCAGTTGGTTGTGGGTTATGGATGAAGACAGTGATTGCGAAAGAGCGGGAAGGTGGTTCCATGGTTAATGCGAAGAAGATTGAGAACATGAAGAGGTTAGTGGTGATGATACAACAACAAGACCTCCCAGTGTGGGCCTCGCTGTCGCGAGGTCTATGGAGATTTAAATGTAGGCAGTCTTACCTCTACCGTTATTTCTGTCCATAGAAAGACTGAATTCAAAAACCCACAATTAGTGGTGATGATGCAATCAGGTACAGGAAGAGGATGAAGGCAACACGTAAGGGTCTTAAAAAAAGGGTGGGTCATGTAAGCAGCACGGCAGCACATGGTTAGCAAGTAAGCAACATTGGGTTGTGTAAATTGGGCCATATCAATCTGGGTCATCACTTCAGGTATGCTCCTTTTCTTTATTTTTTTCCTTTTTTATGAATTTTTATTTTTCTGCAAAATAAATAAATACAAATAAAAATCTAAATTTAACAACTATTACAAGCATAATTAGATAAATATGGGCATAAAAATATATAAATATCTGATTGAACACTCAAGTAGATATACATCATGCTAAAGGATATGCATCATCCTTCACAGCCCCCCAAAAAAAAATGGGGATATGCAACATCTTCAAACAAATAGAAATTATCATTAAAGAGAATAAAGGACATGTATCATCTCTAAATAGATAGGCTTCATCACATGATAAATAAAAGCAAATGTGGACTTGTACCTTTATAATAATGCAATAGTAAACATACGTATAATTAGTAATGATAATGGCAGTAAAGTATATCGTAACGTAAAGTATGGTTATCAAAAATATCTTAAAATTTTTAAAATATTAAATTATTCACCCCCTCAAAAATTGAGGTCTTTGGATCTCGCATGAGGTTGGTGATCACACTAATATTTGTAAATTCCTGAACTTGGTGATGGCAGGTGGGAACCCCTAATATATTGGCACCTTGCTACCCACAAATGGGTTAATCTTGATGTCCAAAAATTGGACTAATACGAATATATAATATGGGACATTACTCATGAGGATGTCAAAAATTAGATACATAAAAATATTGACTTTCTTGCCCAATAACATAATCATTTTCTCTTGAAAAAACGTAACATCCCACAATGAACATTGAAGCAAAAAAAAAAAAATTAACTAAAATAAATAGTTGGGGCCAAAATCAGGAAAATAGTTCTATTCAATGATCATATTTATACCAAAATATATATTCAATTGGAAATAATATGCAAAATTGGCTACTTGGCCCAAACGTAAGATTCATGCTAATTACTTTAAATTATCCTAATTATAAATTAATCAAGTTGGGTGCCACATTTCAATTTACCATTTTGTACATATATATATATATATACATATATATATATATATATATATATATATATATATATATTTGTGCATTGCAGGTTTAAACGACAATGTGGCCTCAAAATGGACCTCATAATGCTCCTAAATAATTCATTCAAGTGCTAATAAATATTTGAATGCTCGTAGAATAAAAATTAACCTAATTATCAAAGGGCTAATTTGAAAAAAAAATAAAAAATGATAATAATAATAATAATAATAATAATAATATACGAGTAATGATAGTAACAATATATCAATAATAAAAAGGTCAAGTTAGGTATATAAAAGAGGGAGTTAATGATTAAAATGAAAATGTCTTCTCCTAAATTTACATCCAAAAGTTGTAAAATTTTAATTTATTTATTCTAGCCAAAAGATTAATTTAATTTTCCATATATATATATATATATATATATATATATATATATATATATATATATATATATGTATATCTAATGAATGGAAATAAAATAAAATAAAATAAAGTAAAGATAAGAGAGAGGATTAGGATAAAAATGAGAAAATTCTAGACAAAAATTAGGTGTCAACAAATGAAGGGATAGAAAGAAAAAGGAAAAAGAATTAATTAAAATTTAAAATAAACCATCCAAACCAAATAAACCAAACAAAAAAAAAAAAAAGAAGCAAAACCCAAAACCCCCTTGATTTCCCACGACTAGGGGTAGGTAATGGACCGGGTCGGGTTGGGTTAGGGATGATCCGTTTACAAAGTGGACCGGGTTGGGCCATGGTCGGCCTGTTAACTATTTGGGCTGGGTCGGGCCTTTTGTATAAATAAACAGGTCCGGTTGGGTCGGCCCATGGGCGACCCGCTTTTGGCCTGTTTTAAAATGGAATAAATTTGTACAAAAATTTTTTTTATAATAATTATCGTTATGTATAAAACATTGGTAATAAGCTTAACTAATTGAAATATATAAACTAGTGCGTCAAGTAAGATTAAAAAAATAATGGTTCATTAAACGGGCTGTTAATGGACCGACCCGACCCGTCCCGTTAATATGCCTTAATGGGCCGGCCCATTATTGACCTGGTCTATTATTGACCCGACCCTTCACTGACCCTATTTTAAACGAGTCTACCCGCTTGACCCAATGGGTACCTGACTCATTGCCTACCCTTACCCATGATAGAACAGACCCCTCTCTCTATTTTTCGCTAGCCTCCTCTGCTCGCCTTCCACCACCGTGCGCTGGCCGTTTGATGCTGCCATGCCGCTGCCCAAGCTCACTAGAATCCGCCGCCCAGTGCCATTGTCCCGGCTGTCTTCTTCTTCAGCTCCTTGGGTGTGTTCAAGTGGGTGACAGGTGTGAAACCGTAACCCCCATAAATTTGAGTTCCACGTGTTAATGATAAATTTTGTACTAAATGATGTATTTAGCCTTGATGAATGTCAATTGGTGATTTTTTGAATTTTGGTTGTGAAATTTGATGGATGAAGTGAGGTTGGGATGAACATGGTATTATAGGGGGTGATGTTCGATTGGGCTTAAGAATGTTATTTTGATGATGTTGAGATGAATTTAGTGCATACTAGAATGAGATTAAAGTGAAATATATGTTGGATGAATGAGTTGTGATCATGAGTTTGAGGGATTAGGTTTTATGGCTTGAATTATGCTTAACTTAATTGAGTTGAGTTATTGATGTTTAAACGAGATAATTGACAATTAATTAGAGATATATGTGTGTGTATGTAAAAGGTTAAGGTGTGTGTTAATTTATGACCATGACTTGGTGATAAGGGATGTGGTTGAGTAAAACTAACAAAAGCAAGCTTAATTAAGGTTGATTTGGTGGTTTCAAGTGAATTATAATGATATTTGAATGAAATTATTGAAAATTTTGTATTATGATTTTGTATATTGCGGGTGTGAGTTATTGTCATGAGTGGGTGAGTTGGGGTCAGATGATGGGTGAAGCTTTGGCTTAATGGGAGTACTCTAATGATGTTAAGTGTGCCTTTGGCAATAATTGAGTACAGGGAAAGAAATAGGTATTCTTGTGAGTTGTAGTTATTAACATAATATGCCTATGTAGTTTTATTTCACTAACGACTATTTGTATGATCGGGACTCGACTTGAACCCGGAGCCAGGTTCATGAAGTCGCCGTAAACCTTATCGCACTACAAAGTTTAAAGCATAACAACAATTTGCAACAGGGTGACTAGTTAAAGAAGAAAACAATAACCATAATAATAACATTAATAATAATAATTATGACAAAAATAGCTACAATTCTAACAATAATAATAATAATGATTAGTAATGTCGCTAATTTTAATAAGTGCGAAGAAATAGTATTGTCAATGAGCTTGCATGATAATTCGAATGGTACTGGTAATAACGCCATTATTAAGGAACACAAGACAAGTCACACCATTATGTTACTATAACATGTATTAAAAGATCGTTAGCCGTGTGAAGGAAAGAAACAAAAACAAATAAGATAGAGCCAAATTAAGTTTAAAATAATTGCTATACTAATAATTAAAAGAGAAGTTGAGGGAATTTAAATTGTTCCTGAAGTCAATAAATGTAATAAAACTTCTTAATCCTACACTAATCGCGAAAAAATAAATATTTGGAGCAGAAGTGATGCCATCTCTATCATTTCAAGCTACCAACAAACGATTCTCACTAAAACAGAGAGAGATTCTCAAAGATCACGTATGTACATTGCCTGTACTCTTTGAAAACTCATAGATTTCTCAAACTATTCAAAATCAATATAATATTCACAAAATGAATCATTTTTGCGATGTTTTATCATCTAAATAAGTGGCCCCATTAATTATCAATTATCAGGGCTAATGCCCTTTAATTTACCCGCGCGACTGCAATTCAAGTTTTTCGATCGGCCTGGGAAGTGTACACATATCTCAAGATCGCTGCAAACGTCAACAGGGGTCCACTTCCAGATAATAACCGACAAATCAGCTTTACTTATACATTCTCTCTCTCCTGTTTGCAAAACAAAATGTTTTGAAATGCGAGCGCCCAACTAATTAAACTCAAAGCTTATTTTACTGCATAGGGATGTAAGTGCGGAGTTTCGGCTCATATTTCGAATGTTTTTATGTTTTTATTTTAGATAAGGAATCAGTGAACAGTTCTCCTCCTGGCAAACTAGAGGGCAGCAAGAAGTATAGGAGAATTGCAATTCCTTCTGCTGAGGATTCGCTAGCCAAACGCTCACAGTGATTTATAGGCTAGTACCCCTAAAATCTATTGGTTGTATTTTCTTTTGGACGTTGTGTTCACTAATAGTTGGTAATCATATGCTGAGCTATCAGCGTATCATGAATTGTATAAATGGTTAAATGTATGTTGTTCAAAATATTTGGTGAATCGGGTGATTACGTGGGTAACACGATGTTATAGGTAAAATCAGTTAGCCTTATTCCATTACGGAACAGTTGTAATACCTCCAATCAAAAGACTTCCGCTGCTAATCAAAAAAAATAAATAAGTAATTAAGTTAGAATAATCATACTTTAGAGATTGGGGGTGTCACACTACTAAACGGTCCAATAACATCAATCTAGAGGGGAAGACAATGAATGAGTGAAACAATGCCATTAAGTAATATATCGCCAAAAGGATAGAATGCGACATGAATGGACAATTGGGCTGATTAAAAGTTGACATATAATGTAATTGATCCAAATAGTAACATTAGAGGCAAGCAAGCCAAATAGGTATAATTAATTGACTGCCAAACGAGAATGCCCTAGTAAGAGTTTACTCAGTAGCATTGTTTCACTCAACCTCTTTCATTGTCTTCCTTTCCAAGTTGATATTATTGGATATTTAGTAGTCAATTTTGCACGTTCCTTCTCATGAGACACATATTTTGTTGTAATCATATTACTCTCATTGAATAAAACCATGCTCGCTAATTTTGGCCAATTATTTATTTTGGTTCTTTTTACTCCAATGTTCACCTAGGGAAGTTTCTATTTTCAAGAAAAATAACCTCTATTAGTAGGGAACTTAGTCGATTTTTTACAAACTCGTGAGTGACATACATGCTACTCAAGCAA
The DNA here is from genome assembly GCA_029747015.1 of Carnegiea gigantea. Taxonomy (NCBI): domain Eukaryota; kingdom Viridiplantae; phylum Streptophyta; class Magnoliopsida; order Caryophyllales; family Cactaceae; genus Carnegiea; species Carnegiea gigantea. The sequence continues at coordinate 248,386 of JAKOGI010000288.1, forward strand.
GCACATTATATAACGGTATTAGAGCAACTCTTTGGTCAGGTCTTTAGATATCATGTGACCACTTATTTTATGGTGAGAACAAATTCAAGTTGTCCAAGTTTTCTCTAAGAATTAACTCACTAGTGATAGTAACCCATAGGTCCCTAACCATGATTTCATAATATTTAGCTCTGAAATACACCTAAGTAACTTTGTCGATAAGGTATACAAAAACAATGGGCTAGCTAGCCTCCCTATTATGTACTAAGTTAGGAATCGGAAGATGGACTTCAATGCTGGTTCGTAGATGGTTACCTGGGGGAAACCCATATAACCACTCTACAAGCCTATACTAAAGCCCATCTTTCATATTCTGAATCAGTACATAATAGTGATGTTGGACAAGCTCATTGTTTGTTGTAATATCCTACTCGTAGAGCTACCCTAGATATATTTTAGAATTAAATTCTGTGACTACTTGGTTATGAGGTATGCTAATCAGTATTTAAAGTGCTTTGTAGCTAGAGACATGTGGGTTACCATCACTAATGAGTTAATTCTTGGAAAAAACTGGATACCTTGAATTGGCACCCACGATAAGCAGGTGCATGATGTGTGACCACAGACCACCGGACCCAGGATTGCTATGTAACAATTGAGTAATTCCATTGCCTAAGCAAGCAAGTACGTGACTCATGAAGAAGTTAGAAATCGAAGATATTAAAACAATGAATTGACTTGACCAAATAATTGAAGGCATATTTCTCAAAAGAACCCCATCCTACTTTTATATTTTTTTTGGGTTGAAAAAAAGGCTTCGACACATGAATTGGGCCTAAAATTAGTAAATAAAGTTTTGGAGCAAATAAGCTGTGAACAACAACGTAAAAGGTAGAAAGATGAATTAGTGAGTGGAACAATACACAGTAAGCATTATACCAACTAAGGGTGGAGTGTAACATGAATGGACAATTAAGGCTACCTAAAAGTCGACAAATAATACAATTGGTCCAACTAGCACTAGCAATGGGGCTGATACGTGACTGATTTAGCTGTAATCTTATCTATATTCATTTTCAAAATCAATATCCATACTCATACCCATATCAATAGGTATTGTAGACAATACTATAGACTACTAGACCCACTGGATATAACAGGTATGAGGGTTTTATTCGGGTTTTTACATAGATAAAAACAATTAAATCCATTTTATACTCATATTTAACAACTAAACAACCAACATGACACATTCACACTAAGCTTCCGACAACATATCATATCATGCCAAATACAACTAAAAGTTTTCAAGGTCAAGTAACAAATTAGCACTTGAATGCCCCATAAGAGTCGTAAAGACAATAAAACTTGTAACAACTAGCAAAATATATATTCAAGTCGAAGCAACAAAATAGAACCCTAAATAAACAAGTACATGCAAGATAAAACGGGTATGGGGTGGGTGGAACCTATACCCATATACATCCCCATACTCGTGCCAACTTTAGTCACAGCCCCTCATACCCCTTTTTTCCATTTTCAACACCCCATCTCTATGCCCATTGGGGCATATTTTGCGGATTTTAAGTGAGTACAGGTTTTTCTTTTCCAACCCTAAGTCCAACACCGTGACATGAATTGCAAGTAAACCAAATAGATATGATTAATAGATTGACAAAAGAGAATGAGTTAAGATAAGGTATATTACTTTAGATTAATCTTACTAAACTTTCTTCTCTGTGTTACCCTTGTGCAAATTGCAAATCGTTCAGGCTTTGCTCTTTTTGTCTGTTAACTCAAGCACAACTAAATGAACTGGGGGGCAGAATAGAGGCACTAAATGAATAAACAAACAATGGATATACATTATCTTGAAATGGATAGGCATTATCAGACATTATCCTCAAATATATGAGTATCATCCTAAATGATAGATCATCCCAAATGAATAGAAATCATCATTAAAGGGATAAATGTCATCATTTAATGAATAGGTTTCATTACATGATAAATTTTTAATAACAAATGCAAACGTGTACCTTTATATCAACACAATAGCAAAATATACATAAAATTATCAATGATAATTGTAGAAAAATATATCATATGGTAAAACATGGTTATTAAAATTACCTTAAATGTAGGATGTTACAGTTCAAAATCCGTTGTGCTTTCTTGTGCATGGGTCTGTGGGTTTCGCCTACTAACCTATTTTTTCAAGAACATTAGAAAAGTACATATTTTCTTGGCTTTAATTTTGTAGAGTGAGTCATTGTGAGTTACACAAATCTATAGCACTGGACTAGTAAATTTTGACAAAACATAGGTGAATGGTTCATGATATCCACCCAAAGTTAAGTATCTAGTAGAACTAGCTCTCAATTTTGAATCAGGCTAATATGACTGGTTCCCAATTTCAGGGAGCATGAACCATTGGGATGGCTTCCCAAAAGTTAATTTGGATTAGACTAGGGACCACTAGTTTCAACTCTAGTTTCAAAGTTGCGGGCTTAACATGAAAATTTTGGTCATAATAGTTAATTTTTTATCTCCTTTCTAGAGGTATTTTTAACTTTAACTTGTCACAATACTGTGATTAGGCTTTATTAGAAAAATGTAACATCTCAATTTGAAAAAGCTGGAAAAAAAATTTTAATTTGAGAGAAGTTGAAAGAAAAGATTTTGCACCAACATTATGATTTTTCTACAACACTTTTACATCTAAGTTTGCTCTTAATATTGACTATTTCTAGATTTTTACTTGAATTTATTTTGTTTTGAAGGTTATGTATTATTTCAGAAAAATAGAGGAAAAAAATGAGGAAAGATGCTGGAAAAGTGACATGAGCAAAAGTATCTCAGGTCTAGCATCCCAATCCCTCTCATGATCCAACAAGCTGAAAAAAAAGGGAAAAAGGAAATTTAAAAAATCACCACTAACTCCTTACATGGCTCCCTTCAATGAGTCTATGGTACATACCCATGTACCATGTTAATATACACACCTATATGAAGAGGTCTTCCACTACCTTACCCAACAAATCTGAAATTTTTGAACCCAACAAACCTAATTCCACTACTCTTATTCATGCTGTAATTGGACCTTCTCTTTTTGAATTTGGGCGGCCCACCATACAAACGGTCACCATGATTCAGCAATACAAAATAGCAGATATATTATTCATCCTCAAACAAACAATTATAGCTGAGGCAGAAAACTCTCTCTGAAAATTAGCAAGAATACATACTTAAATCAATGAATTTTGAAAAACAAATTATAACTAAGGTAGAAAATTTGCTTATTGAAGAGTTACATCTGTTAGGAGTTCATGCTGGATGTATGTTTGATAAAATTCCTCAAACAAGCAATTATATATCAATCTTTAATGCAAAGGATGTCTACCTAGTGCAACTTTTAAAGTCAATATTCTTTGCACATAAGGTGTTCGACAAAATTCCCCAAAGGCATGATTGTAATAGCAAAAATCATTGCGCATAAGCTGACAAAAAAGGCACACTGATTTAGTCAAAAGGTTCACTGCAGTATACGAAGGTTTTACTACAGTCTACAAAGGTTTCACTGCATTTTTGAAAAAATACACCAAAAAATAAGAACGGTTAACAGTCTCAAATTCTATTATTCATAGAATAACTATAAGTAAATGAACATAATACTTACTGAGGTATCACTGTACTCAAATTCTCAAAATTTAATTAAAGAAATAATGAAAAAGTTTCATTTTCACTTTATAATTAAAGGAGTAACTTATGTAGTTTTTGAAGGCAACAAGTGGTCTACGGCCTCCGGAGGATCCCAACATGTCCAACACTAATGTTGGAGCTGCAACTACTGAGGTAATAAATTACAAGATCACTTTATATTTTAAAAAATATACTTAGAAAAATTTTATAATTAAAGGACAAAATATTTGTTGATGCAGGTGGCATGTACCAAGGCATCTGTCGGAGATGGTGCACTTGGAAATATTTGGTGACACTATGAATGTCAAAATTGATAGTCTGAGGACACCATCATTTCTTTTTACACAATTTAATATTTTGTGGATATTAGAGCTGATTGAATTTGTCGATGTTAGAGCTATTTTGGTGGTTGTAGATGTGTATGCTACTATTGATTCCTATTCAGTGACAAAGTATTGTTTGTAACTATACATCTTAATTTTGATCAAATGAATCTTTTATGCAATGCAGTGAATCTTTTCCCAACTACAGGGAACCTTTCCTCAATTGCAGTGAACCTTTTGTGTCAAGAAACAAAATTGAGATGTTTTATGCAATTCAGTGAATCTTTTCCAAGCTGCAGGGAACATTTTCCCAATTGCAGTGAACCTTTTGGGCCAAAAAGCAAATTTACGTCCTTTTTTAAGACAGATTGGCCGTTAATCTCCTCTCTTTTGAGGCTTTGTCTGAGAATGTTGTGATGGCTATACTAGGAAAAGCTCTGAGGATTGCTGGAAGATAGGGCATTGTAGAGCTATAAGGAGTTCTCCAAGGAGGACCCTGAGGATTTCAAGCCTCAAGCCATATTTCTTTTTGTTCGATACATAGCTGATCTATGTAACTAGACATATGGACCTTTACTACATGTAATTATACTCTCAATCCATCTGGACGTGGCCCTTGGTAAGTAGACAGGATGGGTGGGCTTTTTCAACACTGGTGCCTATTGAGAGCAAAAAACTTGTCAAAACTTTTAATGATATAATTCACTTAATTATAACAAGGGAAAAAAAAGTGAACTGACATTAAACTTCTTAAATCCGGTATTCCATTTCTCAACATCTCCCATGTACATCTCCAAGTCTCGCATTGCATACACCCCTGAGTCGGGATAAGCTTTTCTTGAAACTTCCATCCACGGTAGTTTCAATTGCTCCATTTGCAAACTCTCCATAGAAATAGCTTTACCCCTGACTGATTTGGGGATTTTATCAGGAAAATACTTTGAGAAGCACCAAACCTAGGAAAAAAGGTAGTATACATTTATAATAGGCAACTTCAAATATTAGAGGATTACAATATCAAAAGAACGAAAAGGTAATATAGAAAATTACCAAGAGGCTGACACAAATAAGAATAGCACCATTGTCCACATTGTTATTACTAACAGAATAGATAATCTCCACCTTCTTTGCCAAGAAATTAAAGCACACAACAAAGTAATATCCATTTTGAAACACTGGAAAAAATATCTGCATATCAATATAGCTATATAAGCATATGTACACCATTCAGCTATATAAGCATATGTAAGCCACATTGCGACTGTGATGCAACAATAGCAACGGTGAAATATGGACAACACCAGCATTTACTCCACAATTTTACATCTTAATTTGATCCAATGAATTTTTTATGCAATGCAGTGAATCTTTTTCGAACTGCAGGGAACCTTTTCGCAATTGCAGTGAATCTTTTGTATCAACAAGCAAAATTAAGTCGTTTTTAATTGCTATAGGTCTAAGGCTGTGCACTATACGCGCAACATAGGTACCTAATATGGTACATATGTTTGTAAGGTAATATTTTCCCCTCTTAATCATTTTCTCTCTCCTGCCCATCCCATTCACTTCGAATCCCCAGCAGAAGCAGTCACGCAGCATCACCATCACCATCCTTGATCAAACGACGCTAAGTCATTGGGCCAATAAGACACTCCAACTCCTTGATCTCCTTCCTCTTCTTCGCATAATCTACCATCAATAGCTAGTTCGTTTAGATTTTTTAGATTTTGTGGGAATTAAGCAAGTGGATTAGGGTTGTAAATTCATGCATAAATAAGGGTGGAATGGGAGGTGTACACATAAGTTCAGTAGCCATAGTTCACTGTTAATCTAGCTTCCAACTCGTTTTTCTTCATCTTTTTTAGATTTTAGTAGTTTCTCGGTTCTTTCTATTTTTGGTTCAAGTGTTTGGGAAGCCATTGTTGAAAACTTCAAATAGTTGAATAGCAATTCCTTTGTCTCTGTTTTACACTTTTGCTGAGATTTTGGCAATTATGTTGAATTAAATTGCAGACTTTGGTCCAATTTTTAGTCATTTGAGTACTCTGTTTCTTCATTTTCATACCTTTTTTTTTCCATATTGTTGCCCTGTTTTCATTGGTGCCTTGAGTTTTCCCGTTTTTGTTAAACTTAATTTAATTTGATCTATTTTACTTTGCTTCATTCATGGCCCCCCTTCTTTTATTTTCATCTTTTCTCTGACCTCGTATAGACTTTGTCATGGTCTCGTCCTTCACTTTTTTTGGCATTATTCTAATTGAAAAGGCACTAGAATTGGTTTTTACTTTTATCAATTTTTTTATTTGTCAATTTAGCTTTTTGCACGCACATCATAAGTGTTCTACTAGGTTTAGCCTTCAATTTAGTTGTTAATTGTTCTAGTAATGACTCGTGATTCTTTTGATTGCATTAAAAGACAAAGTTAGACAAGTTGTAATTGTTTGAGTTGGCGCCAACAAATGTAATTTTCATTAACCTTTGTTAAATGGTGCTAGTAACCCTATCATTGTTCTTTCCTTTGCATTTCTTTTAATTTAGTTTAGTTAGTGATAAGTTGGCTTTAAGTTAGTTAATGAGTCTTAGTAGCTTTTTGTATTAGTGATACTTAGTAACGAAGTGGTTTAATTTGATACTACCATATTCGTGGGATGACCTGTAGCCGCCCAATCTTACTATGAGCTAGACATCGTGCGCTTGCGGTAGCATTTCATATCAACAAGTTTTTGGTGTCGTTGTCGGGGATGGTAAGCATTTAATTGACCAGTTTCTTCTTTACTGTTTTAGTTTATATTTGAGTGTTTTATTAGTTTTGTGATTTGTTTCATTTTTATTTAAGTAGCTGCATATTTATTTATTTTCTTTATTGTGAAAAAACAGGACCAAAAGTGCAATTGTTAGTGTGGACTTGCATGATAGTTTGGGTCAGAGAGGCCAACAGAGGAAGACTCACTAGGATCGAATTTGAACCTGAAATTAAGTTTGAAAAAAATGATTGGACAAGATAGGAATGAAAGAGTTTTGAATGAGATATTTTACCCTCTGTGTTCGACTTTACCTTCATGTTTTAATTTACCTACCTAAGTGGTAATGTGAACCTTAAATTGCAACCATATTACACTTATATGCTTCCTAAGTTCACTGGATTTGAGAATGTTTATTTATTTCTTAATGAATTTGAAGAAGTTTGTAATATGATACATTTTCACAATGTACAAATTGATGTGGTTGAGATGAGGTTCATTCCTTTTCCTTTAAAAGACAATGTCAAGACATGGATGTATAGTTTGCCTGCTAACTCTACTTTTAATTGGAATGCTTTCGTTAAGGTTTTCTTGCAAAGATATTTTCCTAATGACAAAACTGTTAAATTAAGAAATGAAATTAATCTGTTTGTTCAGTTTGATAAGGAATCATTTTGGAGGTACATGGAAAGATTTAAGAACTTCTTGGCCTAATGTCCCTACCATGGTCTAGAATAGTGGCGAATCTATCACACCGTGTATGAGAGTTTGGACCAATGAACTAGGACTATGCTACAGTCTATAGGTCAAAGAAGATTCTTATCTAAGAATCCTACCACAACTTGGGAATTTTAGAAGGCTTAGCTGAAAGGACAATGCAGTGGGAGACCATAAGAGATGATAGTTTGAGTTCTAGAATCACTAGTGCCAAGGGAGGTATGCATTCAGTGTTAGACTTAAGTCATATAGAATTTAGGTTTGCAGCTTTAGTGAACCAATTGAAGGATTGACACTTCAGCAACGTCAGGTCTTCCAAAGTGCTTTCATTGCATGTTCTCACTACCAATCTCTTGACCACACATTGAGTACTTGCCCTGTTAGGGAAAAAGTTTTAATATTTATAAACCCCAAGTGCAAGGTGTATCGTTGAGTACTCGGGGTGTCGTCCACAGAGAGTTGGGTTTTCAACTACCAAAGCTAACTAAAGCGTCTCAAACTAGGTAAAATCAAAGGGAATAGAAGATAGAACTAAACTACTAAAGCAAAAACAAATGGACTATGATTAGACCAAAGATAAACCAAGTAATCAAATCAAGTCCAAACCTTCCCTAGCTACGCTAGCATTCAGAGTTGACCGGTTGTATCGTTGAGGCTACCTAATTCCTCTCTCAAGGGTCAATAGGCTAATCTAGTTGCTCTAACCACATATTTTCATGGAATTAGTTCAACTAAACTACTAGGTTGATAACCCTTGACTCAGCTAGCGACGAGACTATTTTCATGTCCCAATCCTAACTACTCTCTCTATCCACATTAGACAATCGACCTCACCTCTCAGCATAAGTCAATTGGCGCAAAACACGGATGAAAGCTCTTTCAAGCATTTCATCAAACACTTAGCGGGTGTGAAAGAAAACTCTAAATCCTAGGCATAAACAAGGTAGGGTTGGGGCATAAACAAGATTAGTTAGCCATCAAGGGCTAGCCACAATCCAATCCAACCAAAATTAACAACTATCATCAACAAAATACCAAAAACCCAAACTAAACCTAAACTAGCAAAGAAGAAGGCAAGCATGAACAAGAGGAGGAAGGAAACTAATATAATCTAATCAATCTAATTAAACATGGATTAACAATGAAAACTAAACATCTAAACGAAACAAATCCAATACAAAATTAAACTAGCAAAACCTAAACAAGAATAAGATATGAAAGAGAGAGAAAAGAGAACTTATGCTTGGTAAATAGAATGAACTTAAAATCCAAAGCTTCAAATCCAAAATACAATCTACCGCACCTTAATCTAATCCTCCTATTGAGGTTTTTATTGGCTAAAACCTAAACTAAAACTAGCCTAAAATCGCCAGAGAGAACCCCGAGCGACCCCTTGAGCAAAACACCCGAAGGGGTATTAAATAGACTCGCGCAACCGAACGGCGGCTTGGGGGACATGACCGTGCCACATGGCACAGCCCCATTGTGCCAAGGTGGCACAGTCGTGCCACGTGGCACGGCCCCACCATGCCATTATTCTGGCGTGGTGGTTCGGCCCCCCGTCACTCCTTTCTTGCCTGTTTTCGCTGTTTTCGTCTGTCTTCGCTCTTTTTCGTAGTACTTGCTCCGTTTGAACTTATTTTCTACAAAACGTAAATAAAACAAGTAAAAATTCTAGAGATTAAATTATTATACGAGCTAAAAGTAGGTAAAAGAGGCACGTAAAATATGATAATTTATCGCCTAACAAATACCCCCACACCTAAGAGCCTAACTCACTGTCGTAGAAATCACGGTTGCATTTAGCGTATGCAACAAGCCCTTTAAACCCTTGGTTCCCCCAAGTGAATGAGTGAAGTCTCGTGAGGATTTGCAGAAGATACAACAACAACACCACCTCCTAGTGTAGGTCCCGCTTTTGCGGGGTCTGGGGAGATCCAGATGTAGGCAACCTTACCTCAACCGGCATGACTGCCCGTTTAGAGGCTGATTTCAAGAAACTCACAAAACAAGATTTTGTGAAAACATTTTATAGGAGAAGAATTTTGTGGAAACATTTTATAGAGGAAGGGTTTTATGAACACGTTTTATGGAGCAAATTCAAGGATAAGTATTACGAAATTGAACTAAGGAGTACTAATAAATCAGGGGCATTAACTATGTAAACATTAGTGCAACAAAGTAGAGGAGGGTACCACACCTTAGCCAACAGGCGTAGGCAAATAATGTTTCTTCCTAGATACAAGTCCTACCTGCATACAAACACAACATCCAAAAAATAACAACTAAACCTACCCTACCACAATCGAAAGACAACTACGAAGCCACCTCTCTGCGATCTAAGATCTTAATCCTATCCCGTCACAGTCTCCTATCTTTAGCCACGTCCTCCGTCAGCCCGATAACTTTCAAGTCCTCTCTAATCACCTCGTCTCTCACCAACCAAATCACCAATGCAGCAAAGATATTAGCCTGTATATAAACATAGTGTACATATCAAGACTCTCTATCCATATACATGACATCAATCCATCCTAGTCCTTGGTGTGTAAGTGTATCATCATCCTAGGATTTAATCTAACCAAAATCAAACTCGTTTCCACCTGACTGACACATGCTACATTATTAACTTATTAACAAGGGAAGCAAGCTTTCCCAGTAGCAGTATTGCCTCAAAGGGTAACACCCAGTAGCATGTGCCTCAAAGGGTAATGCCCAGTGGTGCATACCTCAAAGGGATACTTGTCATTTCAAATTTTATTTTTTTTCCTTTTTTTTCTCATTTTGTTTTTTTGTTTTTTTGAATGCAGACAAAAATTAAAGTAACCGTGTCAAAAACAAGTGGGAGAGTCAATCACAGAAGACTAAGATCATAAGATAATGATGAAGTGTACACAAGGATTGGATTACATAGTTATAACAGATTATTAGGGTTAGAGTTGGGACCAACAGTGACACACTTGGGACAAAGATCTATCTTGAACAACTTACTTAGGTATAAGCTAATAGCTAAGATACAAGGGATCAAAGTCAGTCAAAATAGTACAAGACCCCAAAAGCCAAAAAGAAAAACTATGCAAAGAAAAGGAAAAATTGAAAAATTTGCACAAAAAAATTAAAAATTTGCATAAAATTAAGAATAAAAGAGTAAATGACCCCACCCCCATACCTAAATCTCACAATGTCCTCATTGGGAGTTGAGAGTCATCACCAACCACAAAACACACAAAAATAAAGAAAACAAAATCACATACAAGACACACAAAACAAAACAAACACTCACAAGGACACTAAACCTGCACACATATACACAAGCTAGCACACTCTCCCAAAAACACTTACCAAATCAAAAACAAGACCACGCATGTATACAAAACTAACCACCAAAAACAAAGATATACCAATCCATTAACACCAACAATCACAAAACACAAATGTGCACAAAAATACAAAAATGGTGATCATAGCCATTAATGGCTCAATAACATTCCAAATTTCACCTCAAGATGATCACCAACAAAAACACAATTCTAATATCCATAACTAAACAAAAGAAAATAAAGAAAATAAAAAGAAAGGAAAAGGGTTAGAACGATTATACCAGGTTCGGTACTGATCGTACCCAGACTAAGCCTCTCTAAGATGGTTCGATGGGAGGCTCGAGGAGCATCAGCCACTCCTTATCTCTTAAGATCCAAGCTACCAATTCGGATGTCATCAAAGCTTGCAAGAGCTTATCGAACACCTAAGCATACAACTAAGATGAATGTCAGTAAGAGCACACAAATATAAATACACACACAATAATAAGTGCTCTCCTAAACTTATCAAATGCGTTGGAAAAATCATTAGAATAGTCAAAGGCAATAATCAACATGATTTTTGTAGGCAAATGCTCCAGGTACAGATTGTAAGGATCAAGGGAGGGGTACACCCTCTAAAGGTACCTATAGTCTCAGAACAGTCAACCTCATTCTCCTCAAGTATCACATGAGAATCAATAAGTAACATATCACAACACTCAAGGGAAGGGGAAGGTGGTGAACATGAAGAAGAAGCATGGAATATATCAAGAGAGTTGGGGGATATATTATCAACAAAATTAGGACTAGTTGGCCCTGCAACCACAACATCCACGCATGAAGTTCCTATGGGAGTCTTATAAAAATCATGCACCTCAATAGAAACATCGCCTGACTCAGACAAAGTATCATCCTCATCAACATTAGTGCTAACACCAAAGGTCTCACCTACCTCAAACTCCATCGACTGAACTAAAGGTATCAAGAAAAATCATGATGAGCGTAGTGTTGTTCCTAAAAGGGCTAGGTAAGGATGGAGCAGCAATAGGTAAAGTAGTCAAGGGAGGATCAATGACTTCCCATAGTCCAGGCTCTAGAGGAGGGAAAGACGCACCATCATCATACAGATTGACATCAAGTCTAGGAGAACTAGAACTAGGGTCAGTCTTAGGTGATAGGCCATGCTCCCGTATTTTATTAGCAAACTCAATTTGTTGCTCATTCATTATCTCTATCATATTGCTAAGTCTAGCAAAGCCCTCATCAGAAATATAATAGGGACAAAAATTACTGTCATGATCAGAGCAATGGTAAATTTCGCACATAGGAGGAGCATAATTAGGGATGCAAGGGGGTGGGATGTATGAATTAGTGCAACTAATCTCATATTCATAAGCATCCCGAGTCAAGCAATCAAGGAAATCACATGCTTCATTAACGTCTTTAGCACAAAAATCCCAATACTCCTAAAGAGTATGGGTCTCACAATTCACACCCTCATAAACTGTATTCAAAAGTTCCCACTTCTCCAAACAATAACTACAATGAGCAAAAAAAGCATATAGCCTGTCATAATATTTCCAAAACAATTCATGCTCATATTGAGGGAAACGGAAGCTAGACATTTTTTCTCAATTTTTTTTTCAAAACTAAAGCCTAGTCTCGAATGCCCAAGTAAGCTTCAATATTGAAAAAAAACAACTCCCCGGCAACGGCGGCAAAAACTTATTAGGGAAAAAGTTTTAATATTTATAAACCTCAAGTGCAAGGTGTATCGTTGAGTACTCAGGGTGTCATCCGTAGAGAGTTGGGTTTCCAACTACCAGAACTAACTAAAGCGTCTCGAGCTAGGCAAAATCGAAGATGATAGAAAATAGGACTAAACTACTAAAGCGAAAACAAAAGAACTATGATTAGACTTAAGATAAACCAAGTAATCAAGTCAAGCCCAAACTTTCCCTAGCTACGCTAGCATTCAGAGTTGATCGGTTGCATCGTTGAGCTACCTAAGCCCCCTCTCAAGGGTCAATAGGCTAATCTAGTTGCTCTAACCATATATTTTCATGGGATTAGTTCAACTAAACTACTAGGTTGATAACCCTTGACCTAGCTAGTGAAGAGACTATTTTCATATCCCAATCCCAACTATTCTCTCTACCCACACTAGACAATTGATCTCACCTCTCAGCATAAGTCAATTGCCCTAAAACATGAATGAAAGCTCTTTCAAGTATTTCATTGAACACTTAACGGGCGTGAAAGAAAACTCTAAATTCTAGGCATAAACAAGGTAGGGTTGGGGCATAAACAAGATTAATTAGCTATCAAGGGCTAGCCACAATCCATTCCAACCAAAATTAACAACTATCATCAACAAAATACAAAAACCCAAACTAAACCTAAACTAGCAAAGAAGAAGGCAAACATGAACAAGAGGAGGAAGGAAACTAATATAATCTAATCAAACTAAACATAGATTAACAATGAAAACTAAACATCTAAGCTAAACAAATCCAATACAAAAATTAAACTAGCAAAACCTAAACAAGAATAAGATATGGAAGAGAGAGAAAAGAGAACTTATGCCTGATAAATGGAATGAACTTAAAATCCAAAGCTTCAAATCCAAAATACAATCTACCACACCTTAATCTAATCCTCATATTGAGGTTTTTATTGGCTAAAATCTAAACTAAAACTAGCCTAAAATCGCCAGAGAGAACCCCAAGCGACCCCCCCCCGAAAAAACGCCTGAAGGGGTATTAAATAGACCCACGCAACTGAACGGCGGCTCGGGGGGACACGACTGTGCCACATGGCATGGCCCCACCATGCCAAGGTGGCACGACTGTGCCACGTGGCACGGCTGTGCCACGTGGCACGGCCCCACCGTGCCATTTTTCTGGCGCGGTGGTTCGGCCCCCCATCGTTCATTTCTTGCCTGCTTTCCTTGTTTTCATCAGTCTTCGCTCTTTTTTGTAGTACTTGCTCCACTTGAACTTATTTCCTATAAAACGTAAATAAAACAAGTAAAAATTCTAAAGATTAAGTTATTATATGAGCTAAAAGTGGGAGAAAAAAGCTCGTAAAATACGACAATTTATCGCCCAACACCTATAATGCTCACCAGTTATCAACTGGAATTGAGCAAGTGAACAAGGCCTACTAGAGGTCAAAAAATGATCCTTTTGCACCAACTTACAATCTAGGGTGGCAAAATCACACAAAGTTTTCCTAAAGTCAAGGTCAGAACTTAGGAAGATCTAGTACACAGACTAGAATGTTTCCTGAAAATACTTTTATCTAACCCTAACAAGCACCTAGGTTGCTTCATCCCCTTGTTTCCCACACACAAACACCTCCTTGCTATAACGAGATTAATAGATGATTTAATAATCTAGAGAGATCACATAATAGCTTAGAGAAGGTAATTAGGACAATAGCAGAATAGTTGTCTTAGTTAGTCACTGCTAATAGGGAAAAAGGAATATTTCCTAGTTAGACAGAGCCTAACCTAAATGCAAGTCCATTGTTGATGCATCCACTAGTCCAGAATATTATGAAGATGGTTAATGTAATAACTTCACTGAGGTTAGGTTGTTTAGTTGATCATAACTTGAAAGACCTTGTGGATGTTCTTATTAACCTTTCTCCATCTTTGTCTCCTTCTTCTCTCCTTAAGAATGATTTTGCTTCTAGGGATGCTGCTAATGGCACCCCAATTGATCATTTGCCTTCCCAAACTACTGACTTAGTTGACCCTAAGAAGGCTAAGCAAGATGAGTCTAAGAAGGAAGATGATACTCTCAACCTTTAAGTATTGAGCAGGTTCATGAACTGGTTGCACCCTTTCCGAATAGGATAAGGAACAAGAAGGACCAGATCCATGATGATAAGATTAGAGAGACCTTCTCTCAACTCAAAAGCAACATTCCTCCTCTAGATGTTATTCAGCAGATGCCTCCCTATGGCAAGTTCTTAAAAGAGTTGTGTACTACTAAGAGAACGACTAATGTCCCAAAGAAGGCTTTTGTAGCGTCTAATGTGAGCTCTATTATCTCACACTAGATCTCAACTAAGTATAAAGACTTCGGTTGCCTTACCATCTCCAAAGTCATAGGGGACGAGATTATCCATATAGCATACTGGATTAGGGGCAAGAGTCAATTTGCTTCTATACTCAGTATATGAGAAGTTGGGATTAGGAGAGTTAAAAAACCCACTAAGACGATATTCCAATTAGTCAACCACTCAACTAGAAATCCTAAGGGTATAGTTGAGGATGTTTGGATTAAAGTGGGTCAGTTCATATTTCCTATGGATTTTGTTGTTCTGGAAATGAAGTATGTTGCTAATAATGAGGCCAAAATACCTAACATTCTTAGTTAACCTTTCCTAGTTTGCAACTTCAAATGCTTTGATCAATTGTAGGAATGGTATGATGAAATTGTCTTTTGGAAACATGATTATTGATCTGAATATTTTTAATCTGCAAAGATAACCAGCTATTTTTTATGAGATTGATAGTATGAATTGGCTAGATGTGTATGTTTATGATGACTCATGTGCTGATGGTTTGCTTGAAAATGACCTTTATGAAGAAATTGATTCCTTCTCCTCTAATTCTTTTGACTCCCCTTCTTTTGTTAGGCATGCTCGCGATCCCACATTAGAGTTGAAACCTTCACGTGATTCCCTTAAGTATGTCTTTTTGGGTCCTAATGAGTCTTTTCCTATGATTGTTGCATTTGACCTAAATAAGGACCAAGAAGTTAAATTGTTGACTATACTCAGGGAAAACAAAGGGCCATAGGGTGGACTTTAGGCAACACAAAAAGTATTACCTACTCCATTGTGCAAGACATAATTCATCTTGAGGAGAATGTTAAACCTTTTAGGGACCACCAAAGACATCTAAACACTATCCAGCAAGAAGTCATAAAAGAAGAGGTCATTAAGTTGTTAGATCATGAGATAATCTATCTCATTCCTAATAGCTAGTGCATCAGCCCAGTTCAAGTTGTTCCTAAGAAAATCAGCATTACTATAATTAGGAATGATAAGAATGAGTTAGTCCCCAACATAATCTAGTTTAGGTGGCATGTATGTATTAACTATAGGAAACTAAATACAACCGCTAGGAAAGACTATGTTCCTTTGCCTTTTATGAACCAAATGCTCGAGAGGTTAGCTGGACATAGTCACTATTGCTTTATGGATGGGTAATCTGGCTAACCCAGATCTCTATAGCACCTATGGACCAAAACAAGACCACTCTTACATGCCCTTTCGGTACTTTTGCCTTTAGGAGAATACCATTTGGTATTTGTAGTGCTCCTGCCACTTTCCAGCGCTACATAACTTTTATATTTTCTGACATGATTGAGCAGTGTATTGAGGTATTTATGGATAACTTTTCTGTCTTTGGATCCTCATTTGATGACTGTTTGGCTAATCTGAATAAAGTTTGTAAAGATATAGAGAGAACAATTTAACTTTAAACTGAAAAAAATGTCATTTATGATAAAAAAGGGAATTGTTTTAGGGCATGTAATTTCACATGATGGGGTTAAAGTTGATAAAGCAATCCACCTCCCATTTATGTGAAAGATGCTAGGGTCATTTTTAGGGCATGTAGAATTTTAGATGATTTATCCAAGATTTTAATAAAATTGCTAAGCCATTGACCAACCTTTTAGCTAAAGATGTGCATTTTCACTTCTTTGAGGAGTGTTTAAAGGTATTTAATCAACTAAAGGAAGCCCTGGCTTTTGCGCCTATCCTATACCCTCCTATCTGTGGAGAGCCTTTGAGCTAATGTGTGATGCTTCTTACTATGTTATAGGGGTTGTCTTAGGATGATGTGTAGATAGAAAACCTCGTGTCATATATCATTGAATTTATACCTTGAATGAGACCCAGCTGAACTATACTGTAACTGAAAAGGAGTTTTTCGCAGTTGTCTTTGGTTTTGAAAAATTTTGAGCCTACTTGATTGGCTCTTATATGATTGTCCATACTGACCACGCTGCACTAGAACATCTCTTCTCTAAGAAGAATGTAAAACCTAGATTGCTTTGGTGGATTTTGCCCTTTTAGGAGTTGATTGTGAGATTCGGGATAGAAGGGGTTCTAAGAATCTGGTTGTTGATCATCTGTCCTGGATTATTGTGGAAAATAAGAGTGAATTGCCCATTTCTAAGTGTTTCGCTAATGAATAACTGCATATGGTTCAATCTAAACCATGGTATACTGACATTGCTAATTATCTCATGACTGCTGAGATACCCCTAGGTTAGAGTAAGCATGATAAGAACTGATTCTTTTATCTGCTAAAGGTTTTCTATTGGGATGACCCTTACTTGTTCAAATCTTATTCTAATCAAATAATTAGGAGGTGTATCCTTGATAATCAGATTATAAGTGCCGTTTCTTTCTATCATGGCCAAGCTTCTAGGGGGCATTTTAGTGGAAACAAAACAGCTGCCAGAGTCCTTTAGTGTGATTTCTATTGGCCCACCTTGTTTAAGTATCCACATTTATATTGTAAGAGTTGCCATAAGTATCAACAGTTTAGGAAAATCAGTATGAGAGATATGACGCCACACAATTCGATAATTGTGTTGAGATTTTTGATGTTAGGGGGATTGATTTTATGAGACTATTTTCAGCTTTTTTTGGAATGAATATATTCTCCTTGCGTAGACTATGTGTCTAAGTGGGTGGAGGTTGTGCTGACCAGGACAACCAGTGCCAAAATCGTTGTCAAGTTCCTTAGGAAAAACATTTTCTCCAGGCATGGCATGCCTAGGCTATCATTAGTGACCAAGGTACTCATTTTGACAATTATTCTTTTGATGCGATATTGAAGAAGTACTTCATCATTCACTATTTAGCCACCACTACCTATCAACCTCAGATTAGTGGCCAAGTAGAGGTTTCTAATAGACAGATCAAACAGATTCTAAAAAAAAAAAAACTATGATTAGAAACCGTAAAGATTGGGCAAATAAGCTCGTTGGTAATCTTTGGGCTTATAGGATGACTTTTAAGACCCCTTTAGGTATGTTTCCTTTTAGGGTAGTCTTTGGAAAGTTTTGTCATCTTCCTGTAGAACTTGAACATCGAGCTATGTAGGCTATAAAGACTTTGAACTTTGACTTAGAGGTAGCTAGGGTAGAGAAGAGGTTACAGTTGAGTGAGTTAGAAGAGATTATAGTTGAGGTCTATGAGAACTGTAGGATGCACAACGAGAGAGCAAAATTGTTCCATAACAAGCATATTCGTAGGAAAGAGTTGTATCAAAGTCAGAAAGTGTTGCTTCATGATTCCAGACTATACCCTTTTCTAGATAAATTGAGACCTCATTGGACTGGTCCTTTCATTATCTCTCATGTTTTTCCACAAGGCGCTATCGAGATATAAGATCCCAAGAGAGGTACGCGTTTTAAGGTGAATGGATAAAGGTTGTAGTCATTTCTGGAGCTACCTATAGAGAAGAGAAAAGTAGACTGTTTGTTGTTATATCAATCATAGTACATAGATTGAGAATGTGCAGATTAGCTTGGATGCATCCAGCATTCAATCTGATACTCTCGTTCGTTTGTATAGAACCTTATTTTGTAAATACATTTTCTTTATTATCTTATCTTTGTTTTTAATTGTGTGTTTTCCATTTTTATACTTTTGAATGCTATAGGAACATTGCATTGTTTAAGTGTGGGAGTAGGGGCCTTTTTAGATTTTTATTTTTATTTTTTATTAAAAAATGAAAATACCAAAAAGATTTTTTTGTTTTTCATTCCATTTTCTTTTCTTTTCTTTTACTTTGTTTTGGAGATTTTATACTATTTTGACTGGCTTACCCCTTGTAACTCAGTATTATGTTGTATATAGGTGGGACGTGCATGATAAAATTGGGTCCTAAATACAACAATCTATGACCCGATTCTAACCCCATCACTCCGTTATAATTGTGAGTCCAATCCTTATTTTGTACATCACCATTGTCTTAAGGTCTTAGGCTTCTAGGGTTGCATTGATTCTCCCACTTGTCTTTGTTTTTGCTTTCAATTCAAATTAAAAAAAATAAAAATGAAAAAAGTGAAAAAAAACAAGAGTTGTAGAGTCAGGAATGACAAACATCCCTCTGAGACATGCGCTACTAGTGTTACCCTTTGAGGTAATACTATTATTGAAAAAGCTTGCATCCTATGTTAGTGAGTCAATAGATTATTTTATGCCTTGTCAAGTAGAATTGACTCAAATTTTGATTAGCCTAGCTCCTAGGATGGTGGTACACTTACACAGCGCGCACTTGAATGGATACATTGTTATTTTGGTTTGTGAGGTGAAAAGTTAGAGCATAGATGTCATTAGTAAGGACTTAGAACCTAGAGTGTACATCTTGTTTATATCCAAAACTAATATTTAGGCTGTAAGGATGATATGTCTAGTTGAAATTTTATATTGTCTCCCCTTCTACATTTGTGCAAATAAAAAAACCCAAAAAGATTTTATTTTCTTTATTTTCGTTCTATTCTTTTCTTTTTTCTTTTAAAAATTTTGTGAGTACATCTTCTGCAATTTCTCTGAGACCTTATTTGTCTATTAGGAGGAATCTAGGAGTTTAAAGAGCCTATTACATATGTCAAATGCAACTGTGATTCCTACGAAAGTGAGTTAGAATTTTTATTTTCTTATTTTTCTGTTCTTTTAGATAATCTAATTTATTTTACTTGAGGACGAGCAAAATTTTAGATGTGGGGATGTTTGTTTGCACCAAAATTGTGATATTTCTACCATACTTTTACACCTAAGTTAGCTCTTAATAATGTTTATTTTTTTTTACTTAATTTACTTTATTTTGTAGATTATGTATTATTTCAAAAAAATAGAGGAAAGAAATGAGGAAAGATGTTGTGAAAGAGATTAAGGCCAAAGTATCTCAAGTTTAGCATCCCAATCCCTCTCATGATCCAACAAGCTGAAAAAAAAAAGAGAATAAGAAAAATTTAAAAAATCACCACTCACTCTTCATGTGCCCCCCTCCTAATAAATTTCTTTCCCCTCCCAGTCCGCTTCACTTCGAATCCCTAGCACAAGTAGTCAGCAATCACGCAGCATCACCATCACCATTCTTCATCAAATGGCCATGAGTCATCGGGCCAATACGACGCACCAACTCCTTGATCTCCTCATTCTCCTTCGTATAATCTACCATTAATAGCTAGTTCGTTTATATTTTTCAAGTTTTATGAACTAAGCAAGTTAGGTTGTAAACTCATGTATAAATAGGGGTGGAATGGGAGGTGTAGGCATCAGTTTAGTAGCTATACTTCACCGTTAATCTAGCTTCCAACTTGTTTTTCTTCCTCTTTTCAGATTTTATAGTTTATGGGTTTTTTTCATTTTTGGTTCAAGTGCTAGGGAAGCCATTGTTGAATGCTTCAACCAGTTGAATAGCAATTCCTTTCTCTCTGTTTTGCGCTTTTGCTGAGATGTTGGCTATTGTGTTGAAGTGAATCGCATATTTTGGTCCAATTTTCAGTTATTTGAGTGCTATGTTTCTTTTTTTTTGTACACCGTTTTTTTCCATATTGTTGCTCTGTTTTCATTGGTGCCTTGAGTTTCCCATTTTTGTTTAACTTAATTTAACTCAATTTATTTTACTTTGCTTCATTCACAGTGCCCCTCCCCCTTTTCTTTCATTTTCATCCTTCCTTTGACCTTATACAGATTTTGCCATGGTCTGGTCCTTCACCTTTTTGGCATTATTCGCAAAGGCACTAGAATTGGTTTTTACTTTATCATTTTTTTTATTTGTCAGTTTAGCTTTTTGGATGCATAGCATAAGTGTTCCACTGGGTTTGACCTTCAATTTAGTTGTTTAGAGCAAAAACAATTGTGAGCCATTTTTTAGCTCATTTGTTGGGTCCTATTACTGTCACATCAGTTTTCTCTTTAACTTTTTACCCTACAATCCTCATTCTCTCCAATGGCAGGCTCATCAATTTCCCTTACCAAATAAAATAATACCTATGGATCCCACACATAATCATATTTATTGTTTGAGTTTTATTTTTTTTTTTGTTTGGTTGGTTATTTGGTGGTTTAATTATTTTTAAGGAAAATAATTTGGACATAATAATTTGGTAACATAACTAATTGGAGGGTCATAATTTTTTTTTAAATGAGCAGTGCAAGAGTTTCAATTAAAAATTTGACACATGTCTAAATATAAAAATTATAAGAGTTTGATAAATAAATTAAAAAAGATACATTGGTTGGCATTAAACGAAATAAAAATGACATTAAACAAAATAAAAATTACATTATGTGAACAATTTAAAAGAAATTACAATATGATGATGAATGAAGACAACTAATAATTACCTTGCTCTCGGTTTTTTTGGGGGGTTGGTTATTTGGGTTTAATTTTCTTTGGAAAAAAATAATATGCATGTAATAATTATCATACACAACTAATTAGAGGGTCATAGTTGTTATTAAAAAAACGTATTTGAATTCAAAAAAAAATCACGCATGCTAAAATGCCTCACTACAAAGAAAATTATACAAATTTTGGGAAGAGGATGAGATAAAAATTATAGGTGTAAATTTTGTGAAATAATTTTGTTAATTTATAGACAAATTTTATCCCAAAAAAAAGGCACAAAGAGTCATTGGACTGCCAGCCCAATGTTCACGAGGCCAACGCTAAAATCATTTCTTTTCCCTTTTCTTTTTGGCCCAAACAGCAAGTCAAAAAAAAAAAAAAACTGGTCAACGCCCCAAAAGATGTCGTTTTGGGGCACTAAAGGACCAAAAAAAAAAAATTAGACGGGGCGCCTTGCGCCCCGTAACCCCTCGTCGAGCTGCGAGCCGCAGCCGGCCAGTGCTGACTCCCGAGGCTTCGACTTCCTCGCATGCCTCTCTCTCTCTTCGAGTGAGCCGGCCATTGTGTCTACTCTTAGTGTTCTTGTAATGACTTGTGATTCTTTTGATTGTACTAAAAGACAAAGTTAAGTTAGGCAAGTCGTAATTGTTTGGGTTGGCACCAACAAATGTAATTTTCATTAACCTTTGTTAAATGGTGTTAGTAACCCTATTGTGATTGTTCTTTTCTTCACATTTTTTTAATTTAGTTTAGTTAGTGATTAGTTGGCTTCAAGTTAATTAATGGGTCTTAGTCACTTTTTCTATTGGTGATAGTTAGTAACGAAGTGGTTTAATTTGATACTATCCTCTTTGTGGGATGATTTGTACTCATCGGATCTTATTACATGTTAGACATTTTGTGCTTACAGTGACGTTTCATATTAATAATCAATAATCTTTTCTAATTTTAACTGGTTCTAGATTTTTAATTTTAATTTTAGATAATTTTTTGAAATGAAAACTGAAACTAGTTAAAATCGATTCCTAATTTTTGAAACCAAAGCCAACATCAAGATAATTTGAGCGACTTTATTAATTTGGAGACCAAAACCTTTTTCCAATTGTGCTCCCTTCTTTTGACAAACAACCATCCCAAAACTCACTGGAGTGGAAAGGAGACACCAAAAAAATTGCTAATCACAAACTACTCGCTGTAACTTCCATCCCACTACCCAACGATCTTGATTTGCCACTACGGCTCTGTTTTTTTTCGTGGGTAAATTGGGTGGGTAAAAGGATGAAGTAGGTTCAAGTAGGTTAATGTGGGTTGAGGTAGGTTGAAGTTGGTATTTTTTTTTAGGTGGGTTGAAATAGGTTAAAGTAGGTTAAAGTGGGTTGATGTTGGTTGAAGTGGGTTGAAGTTGATATATTTTCTATAGGGTGGGTTGAAGTGGTTAAAATAATGAGAATGTAATTAATGTATGATAATTTATGAAGTTATCGTAATTTTGCGAAATTTTTGTTTATTCTTTTTTATCTTTTATTTTTTTATTTTTTATTTTTAATTTTCTTTTTATAGTTTTTATTTGTTATTTTTTAATTTTTAATTTTTAATTTTTAATTTTTTTATATTTTGTACTTTATTATTTTGTAATTTTTTGTTTTTTATTTTTTATTTTTTGTTTTTATTTTGTTTTTATTTTTTATTTTTTATTTTTAATTGTTCTACTTTTTTCATTTTTTATTTTTCATTTTTCATTTTTTATTTTTATTTTTTATTTAATTATTTTATATTTTATATTTTACATTTTTTTGTTTTTAAATTTCTTATTATTATTTTTTATTTTTTACTTCTTAATTTTTATTTTGTATTTTTTATGTTTTTATGTTTTTATTTTTATTTTTTATTTTCTATTTTTCATTTTTCATTTATTTTTTATTTTTTATGTTTCATGTTTTATATTTTATATTTTATTTTTCTATTTTTATTTTTTACTTTCTAATTTTTACTTTTTTTATTTTTTTATTTTTTATGTTTATATTTTTTATTTAATATTTTTTAATTTCTTATTTTTTTAATTTTTTAATTTTATTTTTTATTTCTTATTTTTTATGTTGTATGTTGTATGTTTTATTTTTTATTTTTTGATTTTTGATTTTTGATTTTTGATTTTTTGATTTTTAAATTTTAAGTTTTAAATTTTAATTTTATTTCTTATTTTTTATTTTTTATTTTGTACTATTTATTTTTTTAGTTTTTTAGTTCTTTATTTTTTATTTTTTATTTATTAATTTTCTGTGATTTTATGTTTTTATTTTTTATTTCTTATTTCTTATTTTTGTATGTTTTATTGCTTATTTTTTATTTTTTATTTGTATTTTTTATTTTTCATGCTTTTATTTTTTGTTTTTTATTTTTCATTTTTTCTGTTTTTTGTTTTTATGTTTTACGTTTTTATTTTTTATTTCTAATTTTTTATTTTTTCTTTTTTCGTTTTTACAATTTAATTTTAATTTTTTAGTTTTTAATCTCTATTTCTTATTTTCTTCTTTTCTTCTTTTTTTATTTCTTTATTTCTTGTTTCCAATTTTTTATTTGCTATTCTTAATTTTTTGTTTTTAATTTTTTATATTCATTTATTAGTTTTTTATCTTTTTATTTTTATTCCAAACAAAAGTTACAAAAAATTCAAAAAAAATAAAAAATAAAAAATAAAAAATAAAAAATAAAAAAAGAAAATAGGAAATAAGAAATAAAAAAGAAAAACATAAAAACATAAAAAAATAAGAAATAAGAAATACAAAATTAAAAATTAAAATTAAAATGTAAAAAAAAATAAGAAGTAAAAAATAAAAAAATAAACAACATAAACAACATAAACAACAAAAAAAAATAAAAAATAAAACATAAAACATAAAAAAATGAAAAAATGAAAAAATAAAAAGTAAAAAACAAATATTAAAAATTAAAAGTTAAAAATGAAAACTTAAAAAATAAAAAATGAGAAATAGGAAATAAAAAATAAAAACATAAAAAACATAAAATCATAGAAAAATAAAAAATAAAAAGTGAAAAATAAAAAAATTAAAAGTAAAAAATTAAAAGTAAAAAATTAAAAACAAAAATAAAAAATAAATAAAAAACAAAAAATAGAAAATAAAAAAGAAAAAATAAGAAATTAAAAAAATAAAAATAAAAATAAAAATAAAAATAAATTAAAAATAAAAAATAAAAAATAATAAAAAATGGAAAATAAAAAATGGAAAATAAAAAATGGAAAATAGGAAATAAAAAATATAAAAAATAAAAAATAAGAAAGAATAAACAAAACTTCCATAAAATTTCGATAAGTTCATAAATTATCACACATTACTTTCATTCCCATTATTTTAACCCACCTAAACTCACCACATAATAAAGATACCAACTTCAGTATTTTCCAACCTACATCAACCTACTTCAACCTAGTTCAACTTATTTCAACCCACCTCAAAAAAAAAATATCAACTTCAACCCACCTCAACCCACCTCAATCTACTTCAACCTATCTCACCCTTTTACCCACCTAATTTACCTACAAAAACAACAGGCAGTAAAATCTCACATGATACTTTACAAATTATTACAATTATGAAGGAAATGGGTTGAAGTTGATTGAAGTGAGTTGAAGTAGGTTGAAGTGAGTTGAAATTAGTATTTTTTTAAGTGAGTTAAAGTAGGTTGAAGTAGGTTGAAGTGAAATGAGGTTGGTAAATATAGATTGACCCACGAAAAGAACAGAGCCTACGTCGTGGCAGGTCCAGAGCTTCATTGTCCGAATTTCCCAGGAGTTGAATTTTGCGTTGCTTCAGTTCTGCAATGGAGTCATCACCTGAGAATCTGCCGCGGATTGCTTCTCTCTCTCCTTCAGTCATGTCCTTCCTCAGCTCTACCTTTCACCCAACTCACGACCTCCTCAATCTCTGTGATTCGAATCTCCTGGTGTCTGAATTGGAAACCCAGTGCTCTCAGTTGAGCCAGCACCTCTCAGATTTAATGCAACGCCTTGATGCTTCTCTTCTCTCTTATGCTTCGTTCTCTGATCGAATTGGTGCCAGTTTCAACGAAAGTCACTGTCAGTTGGAAGATCTCAAATCGAGGTTGTCGCCATTTGCTTGCACTTCAGGTTATTGATTGAATTTCGATGTAGTTGAATTTCGTTCTTTCAACTCAAAATCCAAGAGTTTGATATCAGCTATTTTGTTTGATTGGATTTTTTGTTCTTTTCGTTTAATGTTATTTTGATTGGATGGTAGATAGTAGGGGGGAGAAAATGGTGGCGCAAGAATTGGCTGCATTGGCAAAGGAAGTTGCGAGGGTGGAGATGGTGAGGAATTATGCTGGTGAGCTGATGCCACTTCTAATCGATTTGTTATTTGACGGATAACTTAGAAGAATCAGAAAATGATGTGATTTTGTTATCTGTTTTCTAACGGGTTACTGACTTTGTTCAGCACAGAAAATTGTTAAAACCTAAATTTGGATACTAAAAGGATTATCTTGGTAAAACATACTTGATGATGAAGTTCAGCTCTTATCATACTAACATCATGCTTTCTCAGTGAAGTTTGGAAGATGTCTAAAGGTAGTTGAAACTTATAAAAATTTATGGAAATCATGCTTGCGAATAGTGATAGTTTCTCCATATAGAGTAGTCAAGGAACATCTTAATCACCATCAGCTCTGGTTTATGTACGAGATTCAACGTTCGAAAACAGTGGGTCATCTATCATCGGTTTTGTTAGTTACGATATGCATATTTGGAACATAGTATGAGCTGCAGACACTTTCTTACTGCCAATGAATTTATTATTTGAATCTACAGTAAAATCAGGTGGTCTTAGTGTGTATATATATGCAGAAGGTCTTAGAAGAGGACAAGGATTAAACTTGGGAAATTAGATAATGTCCTTGCTATAAGAATGTTCTCATATTTGACGATTTCCTCATTGGCTTTTGCATTGAAAGAGTCTAAATAATGCTTGTTAAGAGTTACTAGAATTCAGGAACCTGTTCTAGTTGGAATTTCTTTTAGAAGTTTATTTCTTGTACCATAAACATTTAATGGAGCAATTGATGTGTGGAAATTATTTGGTTGAAGTTCAAAAATGGGAGTATATTGGGGATTGGGAATAGTCGTAATATGCGGTCTGAGTATTGGGAACAAAGTAGCAAATTTACATATGTTTCCATAAATATGAACATATGTTTTTATAAATTAATGGAAATTTGGTAGTTATTCCCACTGATCCGACCTTCTAAATCCCACCTTCCCCCTAGTACTAAATATTTAGGAATTAGGGCACATGTTCTCAATCCCAATCCCCTTATTTTAAAAGTCCTACATACAATAGATCAGACTTTATAGTCTTAGAACTTATATTTATTAAGCAGCCTCTGAGGGTCATATATAATGTAGCTAGTGTAGCTTGTGAGATGCTTATGATGTCTTCTTGTGGTCATTAATACTGGAAATACACCCAAGGTTCCAACATCTGACTTGCCCTAATTTCTTTCAATTCTAGTCTCAAAGTGATATTCTAATGACCTTTGCTACAAATCCAGATGGCCCTAGGAATAAGGGTGATAGGTTAATAGTAAATATTGATAATTTTGTCCTTTGTGACCTCATTCGCCAATTTGGGTTTAGTCTATGCCAATCTTGTGAATGTTCTTGAAGGAAGAGGGTCATGGCTTGTGTACATGTTATCTTTTTTGCTTTTCCAATATCATTCCTATTGCATATGAAAATCATTCCACTATGCAAAGTAAAGCATAATTGGCACGCATTGGCCAACATTGGATCAACTGTTGCAGCCTAGCATTTGTGAGGACTACATATTGTCACACGGAATTCTTACATGTTTTGGAACTGCACCATCTGCTATAATCTGTCCCTTTTTAATGCATGTTTTTGTTTCTCTAATGAATGTCCCAGTAATGGGCCTGAGTTGTGTGAAGCGGAAAGTCCTTGTGACGTTCAGTTGGATTGTCTGTTTGGCATTATGGAAATATTATTAAAACTTCGGTCCTAATGTTATTCTTGAAACAACCATTTTGCCTGTCCATTCACCTTCCGCTAAAATTTTGTGCTTATTTTGATAAAATCCAGATTTGATAGTGTCAATAAAATGGAGGGTGTATCTGTTCTAATGACTTTGTGCCTTTTACAGAATTCAACAACTAATGCAAAAGTTGGTAAATTTGACCCTTTTTTTTTGGTGGGGGGGGGGGGGGGAGGATTTTGAAGTGATTTCATCACTCCAGATCAGTTCCATCATCAATAACTCAATTCATAATCTTTTCTGTGGGCATTTGCTGGCAGGGGGTTGCTGTTGCATCCCCCCTCCCCCTCACTGTCACTTAGGCAAAATCACCCAAAACCTTGCTAACTCTAACTGAAACAACATTCAGTTTCATGCCTAAAGTCTGCTTCCTCCTTTGAAGGCCTAGCCAGTTCAAGATTTTGCTCACAAACATGATAAGAAAAATTGCACTTCAAAAGCAAGTGGCTAAGTGGCGCGGATGAAGAAGAAAGAGAGTCTGTCTAATATTAGGAATCTAGGATTTATTTTAATATTTGCAAACTTATGGTATTTTGATATTTTATATGTAATTTTCGTAGGTTTATCTATAGACTATTTTAGATGAATCAAAATAAGGATATTTGGGAGTATTTAGGTAATCTGAGTTTCCTACTTTACACAGGTTTGGTTTACGTAGTTTCCTAATGGTATTCCAAATCTATAGGCTATTATAAATAGATGCTTTGTCTTAGGTGATTATCATCTATTATACATTATTGAATATTGATTATTGAATGAAAATTGATTTGAGCATCGAGATGCCAATCGCTTTCTCCCCTCTCTTGCTCTAATTTTCTCCCTTTTCCCCCTTTTTTGCTGGATCTCCGTCACTATGTGTTTCAGTTTCCTCACTGCACTGACATGAGGCTCCTTGGGATGTAACAGCTGAAAACGTCTATCTTCAGCTTACAATGCACTGTTAACAAACACAATAAGCGGTAAATGCATGCGTTGGCATCACAGTGAAGTCCCACTGCACCATTCACCAAGGTTTCTGCCTGCTATTACTTCTGAATCTGATAATGCCATATACCCGACTAGCAATGATCAGAGCACCAGCAAACATCCTGCAATCAAGTTTTGTTCCTGCATCAACACCCCCCCCCCCCCCCAAAAAAAAAAAAAAGATTGCTCAAAAAGCTCATCTTCCGGCATTTAAAATTTACCTCAACCCCCAGACATCTGATATATTTGACTTGCCAGATGTCTTGCCTTCTCAGCGGTTTAATCTACATACCCGTTTAACCCAGATGCCTCCCTGACATTCCTTGATTTTCCGCAGAAATTCCACAATTGAAGCTTTGTTCCAGCTTAGGAGCTCTTCTATATTCAATCCCACTTCCTTATAGCTTCTACAAAAACATTCCAATTGATCAGAGCCATGCTTTATTTATCTGCCATCCAGACCGTAAGAAACTTCTACAGGCTGCACAGCTGCGGTTATCTCATGAACCACCTTTTTAGTAAGTAGAAAGCCAGAATACCGACAAACTTGGATGCTAAACAGAATAGAATCAATCAACTGTTTTCTTCCCTTGCAAAAGATCAGACATTAGTGGATCATTGTTGCATCCTCGCCAATATTTTTTATAAGCAGGCTTACACATGCTGCAACTGATTCTAGCAACAGATAAAGGAAATGCCTAGACACTGAAAGAAGCCCCTTCTACAAAGCCAGTAGTTTGCAAGATTGTTTGCTTTCAACATGCTATACACCCCCAGAGTGCATAGATTTGGAGGAATTTGCCCTCAAACCAGAAGCCTGACAAGAGTCCTTCAAGACATGATTAAATGATGTGATAGAAGACCGCGAAATCACCTCTTAGAAGATAGGTAAATCATTTGCAAAAATTGGGTTGAGTAAGCTTAATTCTTTTACATTTGGGATGAAATTTGAGAGAGCTGTCCTCCATCTTATGCGTTATCATTCTAGTTAATGCCTCTATGCAAAGCACAAATAGTTAAGCAGATAGGGAATCACCTTGCCTTAAACCCCTTTAACCCTTATTTTGTCCTTCAGTATGACCATTAGTGGCAACTGAAAATGAGGAAGCACAGTGCCTGTCATGATCATGGAATAAAAATACCAGGAAAGGCAATCCCACTAACATTCTTTGAGTGAAACTTTGTTCTGCAGTATCATTAGCTTTCTTATTATCTACTGTACATAGCTTTACATGAAATGTTCTTTTTAGCATACTTATACATCAGCCCATGGGCATGCAATATTTTTTTAAAAAATTTTTTATCCCTTCTTTTTGTGAAGGCTTTTTGATTCTAATCAACAAGATCACCAACTACCAATTATCTATTAACCAAAATATTTGTAATTAGCTTATAAACCACACAACAAGCAGCTATGGGCCTGATGTCGTGCACATAAGAGCGATTCTTGACCTTACGAATCAAAGGTGATAAGGGTTTAGTTTGCCTCGTGAGTTTCCCTTTCTAAAACACTCAATTATAGCTGCACCAATCACCAATTAAAGGCCAGGCTCTTTTAAAGAACAAATCACCATAATTGTCAGGACTCAGGACCAGGTACCTTAACATCTGAAACAGCCATAGAAATCTGTTGATATCCTCAGCAGATGGAGCTTGCACTGACATAAGGCCATGCTTATTATTAAAAGTGCGCCCTGTTTGAAAATTTCATTCTCACCATGGAGATTGTAGTACATGAACCAAGTAAATCTAGAGTAATTAAAAAGGAAGCAGACAACCAGTGGGTGTTGCACACAAGTCTATCCGTTTTTGCTCCAACCTAATCAGTCCTCTTGGTTATTGCACAAATGAGAAAAAGCACTGGTTGCTCTAACATCTATTGAGCAAAGCATGTTCACATAACTTGAACCTCTGCTATATCTTGATCACAAGGAGAGTTCGAACTGAGTATTTGAGTCACATTAGCAACTGTCTTAAAAGTCCCCAGCCAAATCCAAAAATCTGAAGAATTTAACCCAATATTAGTGCTGATGCCAAAGATCTCTCTTAATTTCTTTGGCACTGAAAGCGTAAATGACAAAGTAAGTCCAATCTTTCATTTTGTTATGTACTGGTTGGGCAGAGTATCCTTCCAAATAAACCCTGTGATATTGATAAATGCAGAATATTTTGCGCCTTTTTCAAGCATTTTCTGATGATCTTAGCAGCTTTGTGTTTCTTTACCCGAGTCTCCCACAAAGCAGTCAAGTCAACTTGATCCCGCCAAAAGGTGTCACTTAAACTCTTCTTCTTAGAAGGGTCATTGAGTCCTTGTACATTCCAAATGAAAATGTTTTTCTTTCGATGAAGAGGTTTTGGCTAACAAACCCCAAAAAAAATATTGCTGTAACTTTATCTCCTTTGTTTGTGGTCAGTGTAGGTTGCGGCACTTCCTCAGTACATGTACTCCTTTTTATTTTGAACAAGATTATGGAAGGAATTCTTCAAAGAAACAGGCTTCCTCATAGCTTAACACCCTTAGATGGAGCAGACTTCGTGAATTTACCCACAGAACCTGAAACTGATGGAGCCCTTGATCCTTAGAAGATGTAGCCGCCCCCCCCCCCCCCCCCGGGCGGGAAACAGCAGTGACCAGAACATCTCTAGAAGAGTTTTCCTGTGGTTGGGTTGTAGTGTCAGCAATTGGAGCATTACTCCCAGATACAATAGTATTCTTTAGAGCCTGCTTTTTATTCTAATAGCTCCCGAACTGCTTTTGCCTCCAAACAAGCCATCCAGGGGAGCAACCTGTGACATGAAGTGGCTTCTTGACACAATCCATTACATTTTTTGTTTTTTTTTTTGTTTTTTTGTTTTTTTTTAAAATTTTGGCTCTAGAACAGGGAACCCATTTGTACAGAACCAGTAGCATATGTTTCTTTCTCGTAAATAGTAGGATTGGAATTTGGAACACACCCGGGCATGTCTTTCATTACATGAACTTCAATGAGCAGACGAGCATATGTGTTCTTTTATTTTGAGCCGTACAATGATCTGCATAAACTGGGATCCAACTAGGCTTGCTCTGTCAATGAGAACCACTAAAAGACCAGGTGGGAAGATCTAAGGTAGGCAAGTTAACCAATACAGACACTCCTGGCATATCATCCTTGGCAAAACTGAATTCTGGGTACATTGCTTCAGCACCAAAGTCTTCTTCCCTAACGTCGGTCCACTTTTTCAAAGTCAAGTCTCTATCCTCTTTGGTTTCAAATTGAAGATATTTCAACCTGACTGATGCATATAAATATTAGATTTTGGGACCTGTTTCCAAAATTCGTTAACTAGAAACACAAATGGCTGAAAATCTAGTGTAAAGCTACTATGTTTCCAACCGAAGCTAGAGTCAAGTTATCAATTTCCTCCTCAACATCTAGAATATCAATCACCATTGTGGGTATTATCGATACTTTGAGGAGCCATATTTGGGGTTACGATTAGCAGGAAATAGTGTACCAAATTTAGGCCTTTGCAGATTGGGGCAAATAATGTTGCTCTAAGCATGTCATTCTGTTATAACGGATGTGACAAAGTATGAACAAATTGACAAATACACACAGATTTAACGTGGTTCACTAACACTGTGTTAGCTACATCCACAGGCAAAAGAGAGGGATGCTAGGTCTGCAAAAGGGGCTAAAGAAAACAGATTCAAGGCATTCTAACACATTCCAACCTAATTGTTCCACATAACCATTCAATTGCTCCTAATTCTCGTTTGACTCCTGCTCATTAACAATAGGAGCAAGGATAGAACCACTTACCTCAGAATGTGTTTGCTCTTCCTCATCTGATACTTCATGGGCTCATGATTCTACTGAGGATCCCCTCAAGAGTGGTTACCTCCCTCAATGGCAACTCCAAATTCCAGCTGGGCAAGTGGGCAACTACCCATTCAGTAGAAGTCATTTGCTCAGGAATCCGCTTGAAGCCAGGCAACCATGTAGAAGGCTGTCGTTCATCACCAACCCTAACTCTCTTGTGGTTGGCCAGCTTCAAAATATCTGCCAACCGCAACTGCATTCATCTTACCAGAACAGTCTTTTGCTTGGCAGTCGGCTCCATTTGCCTATTGGAGCAGCAAGATGCAAGTTGGCACACATGGTTAACGCACACCTCAGGACTCAGGAGATCAGCTCCAATTGCTCCTCTGTTTTATAATAGATCTTGATTTGATCTACAGTGAGTTGTGGAACAATGAAAGAAGTGTAAGTGTAACAAAATCTTACTCCTTTTGTGAAAAATTTGAGTTTCTTGTCTTTAAATAAAAACATAGGTTGCATCAGCTAATAAGTTATAGAATGGCCATATGATCTTACAGAAATGACCTAACTGTCTTCCTATGGAAAGCGTAATATGGAGCCATTAGTTGTAGTTTTACTCGCTTCCAAAAACCTCAAGAGGGCTTTCTGCAAGAATTACGTCATGATCACTCTTTGCACACCTTACATTCACTTCCAATATAATATCATCAAGGTTTGCTGGCAAAGCCAGTTTTATGGCAAAAACGCTATCTTCCATTTGGGGGATTGATTTCCCTCTTATCTGTTTTGTATTTGGTCATGGTAAATTGTGGTGGAAGGCTAGAGGGAAGTTACTAGATCTAGAATTAAATTATAATATAGAAATAGCAGTCAGAAACGCTGCATGGAAGACGAGGGACTTAATTCTTGCCTTTGCCATTGTTTATTTTGGCAAACATTTTTGGTAGAATTTTTTTAATCGTTGAAAAATATTATGAAATGTCAACTCTGCAGCAACGGGGACCACTGTGTTGAGTTAGTGACTGGAAGTCTTCGCATTTTATTTTGGAATTTGTTACTGTCAAGTGATTACCCATTTTTTGTGCATCACAATGTGCTTCTCATGTTCAAGCACTCTTGTCTGTCTTTATCTTTTCATACTTTTGCTGTACCTGATACTTTTGAATTTGGATTGGAATATGGATACATTTGTTTTCATTTCAGAAACGGCGTTGAAACTTGACCGCTTGGTTGGTGAAGTTGAAGATGCTGTCTCTTCAGTGATGAGCAAGAATTTGAAGAAAAACTCTATACCACAAAGTCCGGAGGTTATCACTGAAAACTATCTTTGATGATTCATGGCTGTAAAACTGGTTGAGGTTGTTTCATTGTCTTCTCACTCCATATTTTTGCAGGAATTGCTTGTTACTGCTATCGATTCACTTAAATTGATAGAGGATGTCTTGGCTTCAGTGTCAAAAGCTCACCCTCAGTGGGTCCGACTCGTATCAGCTGCTGATCAGAGAGTTGATCGAGCATTAGCTGCTTTGAGACCCCAGGCCATTGCTGATCACCGCGCTCTCCTTG
Source organism: Carnegiea gigantea (assembly GCA_029747015.1). Taxonomy (NCBI): domain Eukaryota; kingdom Viridiplantae; phylum Streptophyta; class Magnoliopsida; order Caryophyllales; family Cactaceae; genus Carnegiea; species Carnegiea gigantea. The sequence goes on from JAKOGI010000288.1 coordinate 281,970, forward strand.
CTTTGCTTGGATGGCCACCTCCTCTTTCTACATTGAGCTCTTCGAATTTAGATAGGAGGAGACCTTGTGAAGTATCGAATCCTCTTTCAGAGCTACATGGAGAACTTAAAGAGAAGTATTGTGAAAGCTTCACTGCCTTGTGCGGCTTGCAGGAATTGCATCAATCAAGGAAATCCCGACTACTTCAGGGGTATGACCGTGATATTGCTCTGCACCAGCCACTTTGGGCTATTGAAGAACTTGTGAATCCTCTGTCGCTTGCATCCCATCGTCATTTCAAAAGTTGGGTCAACAAGCCAGAATTTATTTTTGCTCTTGTCTACAAACTTATAAGGGACTACATTGACTCAATAGATGACTTGTTGCAGCCTCTGGTTGATGAGGCGATGTTGAAAGGATACAGTTGTCGGGAGGAATGGATTTCATCTATGATATCCTCTTTTACAGCATACTTGGCAAAGGAGATATTTCCTGCTTATGTTGCTCGGCTGACTGAGGAGAGCGTGATAGATGTTCAGCAGTCAAGAATGGCATGGCTTCATCTCATTGATCTAATGATTTCATTTGATAAAAGAATCCATGATTTGGTTTCACACTCGGGGATCTTGGTTTCTGTTGAGGATTATAGCCTGTTGCAAAGGATCTCAACTCTCTCAGTCTTCTGTGACCGACTAGACTGGCTTGATATATGGGCAGAAATAGAGCTTGGCAGCATACTAGACATATTGAAACCTGAGATGGAGGCTGAGAGAAATTGGACGATTAAAACCCGTGGAGCAGTATCTTTTTTGGGATCCGAAGACTATAAATCTCCTGGTATTTCGTCTTTATTCCTACGACATGTATCATCTGTCATTGATCGCTGTAGGTCATTGCCTACTCTATTTTTGAGGTCAAGATTTATCAGATCAGTGGGTGCACCAATTATTCAGACCCTTTTGAATTATCTACTCACAAAATGCTTGGAAGCAGAAGGGCTCACTGCTTTGGCTGATGATGATGCTGTGACCAGAGTTCTGAATTCTATTAATTGTGCTCACCACCTTGAGTCGGTCTTAAAAGAATGGTGTGAAGATGTCTTTTTTCTTGAAATAGGACTCGCACCTGATGATGAATCTGGTAAGCCCTTTACTGAGAATAGCCTTTTTACTGGCGTGACAGAGGGGGTTGGAAATGGTGTTTTTGACAATGAAATTCAAAAGATGGAGGAGTTTAGAAAGGAGTGGATTGATAGAATAAAAAATGTTGTTTTAAGGGGGTTTGATTCTCAAATTCGAGATTACCTAAAGAATAGGAAGCAATGGCAGGAGAGGCTTGAAGAAGATTGGACAGTGACATCATCTTTTGTGGTTGCTATGGATTATTTGCAGGGGAAAATGTCTATTATAGAGCAAGGCTTAAATGACATAGACTTCGCTGCAGTATGGAGAAGTCTAGCCCGTGGAATCGATCGAGTTATCTATACTGGCATCCTTATGAACAATGCCAAGTTTTCTGGAGGTGGGGTTGAAAGATTTAAAGGCGATATGGATGTTTTATTTGGTGTATTTAGGACATGGTGTTTGAGACCTGAAGGCTTCTTTCCCCACATAAGTGAAGGCCTAAAGTTACTGAAGATGGAAGAAAATCACCTTCAGGATCTTTTCAAACAAGGAGAGGAGTGGATGAGACATAATGGGATAAGACATTTGAGCATGGCCGAAGCAGAAAAAATTGCAAGGTGTAGAGTCTTTCTGTAATTATTTTGGGTTATCTTGGGACTCCAGGTTAAGCTCATTATAGTTTTTCAATCAACCCTCTTGCCTCTACTTTTTCTAGGGAATTTCCTGATGGCTTTCGATATCTTCTGCTGTGCATTATGGAGATTTTTGCATCAAAATGACCAAATTACCTTATACACTAAATCATAATGTATACACTAAATCATATTGTTCATTCATACTCTTTATTTTGATATATCTTTTGTTCTTGGCTTCTTGCCAAGTATATGTTCTTGGAACTGTTTTCATTTAACTGGAATGGCTGTGGAGTTAGGTGATGGGTTGTTGCAGAGGTATAGTTATGTACGAAATGGTCTTCTCATCAAACATTGATCTGGATAGTCCATGTTCGCCATTCTGACTCAAATGTCGAGACTTTTCTGATCTCTGGTGCAACAATAGGTTTCATTCTCAGCAGTAAGTCAAGCCAAGGGGTTTCAGAATTGGAAACAGTTGTATATGATTACGCTTTCATTGCTGACTGGGTATTGTATCCCATTGTCTGAATAACTTGGAATTGGACTAGATCCAAGTATTAAAATAGGAAAGTTGATTTTGATTTAAATATGAGACGTGGATTAGGACAAATTTTTTAAATTCGAAGTAGATCTGGACCAGATTTAGGCAGCACGTTTGTTAAATCCACAGGTGATATGGCCATATTAGTTCCATAGATGATGAGATCTTAGAAGATCTATAATCTTCAAAGGTGAATAGGGAATGGAAATTTGCTGGGTGCTCAGGGGCGAAACTATAGTAGGGTCATGTGACCCCACTTAAAAAAAATAATTACATAAACATATATATATATAAGTTTGGATGTGCTCAATTGTATTAAGAGAGTTGCTCTAGTGGTTGGTTGGGCACTTGGGCATATAACATCAGTTTGGGTTGAGGGCACACATTGCAGGTTCAAATCTTATTTCAAGCTTTTTCACTTAGAAGCTCTCTCTCTCTCTCTATCTTTGGGTCCCCAAGTTTTCAAATTAGAGCACAGCCCCCACGCGACTTCTTCACCCCTCATTCTCATTTTCGCCAGACACCTACAAAAAGAGAAACCAACCCTCAGTCGCCTGCCACCATTGGCAGTGGCCGGAAGCCGCCTCCGTCACTCACTCAGATGGCGCCCCTGGCCCATCGTCAGTCTACCACCACCAATCCTACATTCAATTCGAAGGTACAAACCCTAGAACCCTAGATCTAATTCTAACTATTTCGTTTTAATTTTAGCTTTCGCTTGTCGAATTTTCAATTGTTTATCCTTTAATTACCTAGATTAATTTCAATTGTTTACATAATTTGCGCAACAGAATATTGGATGAGTATTTAAATGATACTATTATTACTTAGTTTGAGGATGATCTTTTTTGATATATTATCAAACAATGATGTCATGTATCGCTTTCAAGACATTAAAACTCGTTGAGAATAATTTCCTTGATTGTATAAACTTTGTAATTTTGTTTTAATGACTATTGTTAAGTTTGAAATTTCAAATTACTTGTGTGTTTGAACTTTGACCCGCTTGAACTCTGTCCATGCTTGATTTAATTTCTGGATTCGCTACTAAATTATTCATTGAGATTGGGAACTAATTAGTTTACAATAATAATGTTTTGGAGAACAAAGAGGGGCGTCAGTATCCCATGGAGTGAAGATCTTAAGATCATTTAGTAAAGTGACGGATCTAGGAATTAAATCAAGCAGAGTTGGGGTTTAAATAAATATGTAATTTGAAAATACAAATTTAACAATAGTCACAAAAATGAAATTACAAAGCTAATACAATCAAAGACAATTGTCCTTGATGAGCCTTCATATCTTGAAAGCCATGCATAATATAATCGCTTGATAATCATTCAAAAAAATCATCCTCAAATTAAAATAATGTGTATAACATCGTGAAATGCAGAGGTTTAGTAAAGCAAGAATGGAATTTGAAAACTCAAAATAAGTACCGATGATGTCATTTAAGAACCCATCATATTTTCTTTTGCACAAATTGGTTATTATAATCCTCATTGAGAATATTCTTTTAACAATTGAATTGTAAACCGGTAAAACTAGAGCCATAAGTAGATATAAGCCAGGAGAGCTCAAATACTTCAATCAACTTGGCTTCTCCCATAAGAAGAGAGATTAGCATTTGCATCACAATTTGATGGTTGTGTTTGAGTGTTGTGTTCTCCACTTGGTTGATTCAAAGGTTAGTTTTCGAATGCAAAACTTGAAGAAAACCACTATTCATTTGCTAACTTTTTGAAGTATCTATGCATTTTTTAATGGGAAAAATAAATTCAATTGATCAAGTACCAATTGTAAATAATAAACACAAATCCAAGTAGAGCTTTGTTAATGTGTCCTGTCAGGTCGGCTTCGTATTTGTTTCAAACTTAAATGAGTTGAAAACCTCTCAACCGAAACCCGACTTATTTAATAAATAGGTTGAATAAGGTCAAACCAAACCACTTAACATTTAAGTGGGTTGAGTTGAACCTAATCCGTTTACATAAATGGGTAAAATGGGTTAGGTTTGGGTCACCCATTTACCCACCAACTTGTTTAGTTGCAACATAAATTTCAACAAGGAAGATAATTTACCAAACACAAAATTTCATATATTCCAGCCTCTTAAGGAATAGTTGCTTTCAAAAGTAAACCAAAATGAAAAATTAGCTTTCGGGTCCACCGTGATATCGGTAAATATTTAATTGATCCAGTGAATTTGGATAAAGATTTTTGGAGCTATCTAGGTTTGGATAATAATTTTTTGGAGTACAACTGTTTGGGTTAATGTTCTTTTGGAGGACAAACATTTTTATTTTTGGCCCGAACTTTTCTGAAATTTCTATTTTTGACCCAAATGGGTTCAAAATGCAAATACTCAAACTTATGGGCTGTTATTGAAAACTAAGCTTATATTATCGTTGGGGACTTTTTATAATAACTTTACTGATATTAGTTATCATAATCTATTACTTATATCATAAATATTATATTTTCTGTGATTGGAGACCAATCATGCTTAGCAAAATAATGAAAGCTTAATTAGAGAGTTTAATCATTACGTGAACATAGTCAGCGCCAGACTTTGGTGTTTCTCTAGCTTCTGGTTTATAGAGGTTGCTAATCTCAGCCACATCTTCCTTAGGTCATGTGCAATATAGATATGTTTCGTTTCCTACCTTAAAACGTAGTCACTAATCAAGTTTTATATTTTAAAGCTTAGTGAGACTTTAATCAAGAAATCATAATATTTAAGATATAAGATTTAATTGAATAACATTCCGTACTGGGAAACTTCTTTTATTGAAAGCTTAAAAGTGGAAATATTACAATGGAAAGTTTGAAGAGATACCTAAGCTACTAAGATCATCAAAGATGCTTGCTCATAGAGAATTAGAGAATCTCGATTTCTGTTTTGCTCAAGTATGCTCAAATGACCGTGTCCCTTAACATTTGGCCTCTCTTTTTATAAAGGAGCTAGGTTGCCTAGGATGCCCTAAATGCTACAGTACACACTAATATTTTCACATGGCTACAGTTGCTTTCACATGGCTGTAATAGATTGTATTATTTTCCTGACACTCACTAAGGCCCTGTTCTTTTCATAGGTCCTTCTGAATTTACCAACCTCGACCCACTTCAACTAACTTCAACCCACTTCAACTAACTTCAACCCATCTGAAAAAAATATCAATCTCAACCTATTTCAATCCACTTCAACCTACCTCAACCTACTTCAACCTACTTCAACCTATTTCAACCCACCCCTTCATAATTTTAATAATTTGTAAAGTGTCATGTAAGATTTAATTATTTTTACAAAATAGTATGATTTGCAAATGGTGAAAATTTATAAGTAAATTGGGGTGGGTAAAAGGGTGAAGTAGGTTAAGGTAGGTTGAAGTAGGTTGAGGTGGGTTGAAGTACATTGAAATGGGTTAAATTTTTTTTACGTGATAAATTGAACTTAGTTAAAGTAATGAAAGTAGATTGAGGTTGGTATTTTAGAATTGATCCACGAAAAGAACAGGACCTAAAAAAATTAGAAAAAAAAGTATTCCGTCTGCAACTATGAAATTTGATAATTTCTTATCATGTTCAAAGTCCATACCTTTGGGAATCATTTAATTTCTAATTGCAATTTGTAAACGTGAGACACAGATGAAGACATTGAGATATGAAAATGATTACAGGAATGCATCGCATAAATTAAACGACGCAAAATATTTAAGCACGTATCAGTGTCACCTCCTATATTTTAAAATTAACAATAAATTTATATTGCTGATATATTTTGTAACAATTATGATCATACTATTTTCTTAAGTTACATATGAATTTTTCGAATACGGGCCTATTATTTTCGTAGGTAAATTGGGGTGGGTAAATTGGGGTGGATAAAAGGGTGAGGTGGGTTGAAGTAGGTTGAGGTGTGTTGAAGTAGGTTGAATTTTTTTAATATCATAAATTGAACTTTAGTTGATAGTAGAAGTAGGTTGAAGTAGGTTGAAATGAGTTTAAATATATTGAAGTAGGTTGAAGTGGGTTGAGGTTGTATTTTCAAATTTACCCATGAAAAGTTGTCATCAATAAATTTTGTAACCCAGATTGTCAAAAATAATTAACAAGTTGTGCCGGCCTCTAACTTTTAGAAAAATAGTTACAAAATTGTAAAATTACTATTCAGTGAAAAAATGCACTAGAAATTACAATAACTTCATAAATTATCACACATAATGTAATTCTCATTATTTTAACCTACTTCAACCCACCATAAAAAAAAATATACCTACTTCAACCTACTTCAATCCACTTCAACCTACCTCAACCCACTTCAACTCACCTCAAAAAAAAATCAACTTCAACCCACCTCAACTCACCTCAACCTACCTCAATCCACTTTACCCTTTTACCCACCCCAATTTACCCCGAAAAGGAGCAGGCCTAAAATACAATAATAGTACAGCAACTTTTCAAACTACATTAATATTGACAAGTCTTAGTCATCCATGTTGAGATTCTGCATGCCTTCATCTCCAATAATCTTCAAAACCATCAACATCTAGATAATCATCAATATCTTCATCAAGTTGAAGATGCTCTGGATTCCATTTCTCAAATAATTGATGAAGATATTTCTTTCCTTTTCCTAATAAGAATTTTCTAACTCTAACATCAAAAAGGTAATCAAGACATCTTCTGGGGTCACTCCCTCTACCTTCATATATTCGCTAAATTCATTGTGATAAGCGAAAGTAGTGTTCCAGCAATGCATCAGTATTATTCCTTGTTCAATTAATGTCCACATTTGATGATGAATGTTGTAAAAATCGGTGGCTCTTAGTAAAGCAGAATTAGCGACTAATTCTTATTGTTTTGGAAACCATTCTTGTTGTTCGATCATTTGGGTCATCAAAATCAACTATCTGAACAAGATAATAGACTAGTTTGGCTTTTTCATACTCGATGAGTGCACAATGTACCTCCACATATAGGCATCTATTATTGGGAATTTTTGACGGACTATAAGGAAATGTAAGAATCCAATGGATCCTTCTGAACATCTGTTATTTGCAATATTTGCAAAATTTTTCTCCTTCTTTGATTTTGATTACCGTAGTCTAGTGCTCATGGCTAACATCTGTCTCAAGAATTAAATCATATACTTCATTAGACAAATTAAGAACATGAAAATTTTTACACATCTTTTTGAAGTTTTGAATAATCTTTGAGTCACTTTCTTGAATTTCTGTTGCAATGATTTTCTTAATTTAGTTGGATCTTTGATGAAATCTGAAGTATAGGTAAGATATCCAAGAAGCCTTTCTAATTGCTTCCTATCGTCAATCTTTTTCGAAAAGTTTTCTATTTTTTCTCAAATATGCTTTCGAGGATGATTTGTCCAGGTTTTATTTCTAATCCTAAGAACTCGATTTCTTATCTTAAGAACTCGATTTCTTGTTCAGCATAAATGCATTTGTTTTTACTAAGGACAATACCATGATCAATTCATCTTTGGGTAACAGTTAGAACATTATCTTTCTGTTGTTCTATGGTTTTGGAAAAGACAAGGATATAATCAATATAAACTAGGCAGTAGTGATTAAGATTTTTGAAGACGTAATCCATTCTTTTTTGGAATATTTGAGGTGTATTTTTCAGACCAAATTACATTACTATCCATTCATAATGTTCTTGTGGGGGCACTAAATGCAGTTAAAGGAATGCTTTCTTCATTCATTTTTATCTGCTAGTATTCGCTCTTACAATCCATTGTCGAGAACCAAGAAGCTCCTAGAATTTTATTGAAAAGGACTCTTTTGTTAGAAATATAATAACCATAAAAAACAATATTATCATTAAGTTTTTTTGTAATTGATTATCATTCTTGTTTTTCCTCTTTCCTCCTCAGCATGATTTCTTACCATGAAAGTGGGATTGGTGTGAGGACTCTTGTTATTCCTGATTAATTCCTTATCCAGAAGTTGTTTGATTTGTTTATCAAATTCTTGGATATCCTGGTATGTATATACAATTTGTTTGACTCAAATAATAGTGTTAGGATTTAATAAAGTAATCTTTGCAAATGTCTTATCTTTATCCTAAAATAATAGTGTGAGGACTCTTGTTATTCCTGATTAATTCCTTATCCAGAAGTTATTTGATTTGTTTATCAAATTCTTGGATATCCTGGTATGTATATACCATTTGTTTGACTCAAATAATAGTGTTAGGATTTAATAAAGTAATCTTTGCAAATGTCTTATCTTTATCCTAAAATTGTAAATGATTATCAGAGTAGAGTTCCTTGCATAATTGTTGTTGTTGTTCAGTGAGTTGCTCTTTAATAAATAACTCAAGTAGTGAGATTATTAGTGCTATCTGACGTTGTGCACGCATTACCTTTTCATCACGCTGGCTGCATATAGAGTCAATCTTCTGATGAGTGTAAGCCTTATTTAATTTTCAATAGGAATTGAGTGACCATTAATTGTAAATATTATTTGATTTATGGTCTGTGTGCATAGAGAATACAGTCTTTGAAAATTGTTTCCAATAATCATATCATGAAAGAGTTGATCAGTAGCCCATACAATTAGTATACTATATTGGACTCCTCCGGATTCTGTGAATAACCCTTCTATGGTTTCGTCGTGGCTCATAATGCTATTATCAACTATCCTTACTTGTAAATGATTCTTGACTTTTTTCTACATAAATTCTGGAAATAGCGATCTTTTTCCAAATGTAAGTTTTTACATTTGGATTAATATTCCATAAAGGACTCTACGACTTTATTGTGGCTCATAATGTTCTAATACCAAATGAAAAAAGGCTTCGAGTACTACTTATGAGTAGAAAACTATATGTATAAAATCAAATTTTTCAAAAATTTCCAAGGATTATGGTCAAATATGAAAATTTTGAAAACTTAGGGTACTTTTTATAACTTAAAAAGTCAAATTTGGTCACTTTTGGTTTCGAAAAATATTTAGCCAAACTTGGATGCATCTCAAAATATTTACCCAAAATTGTTAGGTCAGAAAAATATTAGTCTATAACTTGATGGACCGTGATGTAATTTACCCAAACCAAAATAGCAGCTAACTTACAAGCTCCAATATATTCAGAGCCTATTCCAGCAAAACAGTTACCAATAACGTAATTTTACAGCCTAAAAAGTTCACATAAGAATCAACTACTTAAGTTACAAACCATGTCTAAGTCAAATCTTAAACAACAGCAAATGAAGTTCAAATTGTCTGAAATTATTAATAGCATAATCAACAAGTCAACAACCAACAGGTCCATAAAAAAAGACCATACAGCCTAATTCTCGAAAGTAGATTTCTGCCCAACTCTACTGCCAGTCTCACTCTTGGATGCAAGATAGCTTCCTTCATCATCATCTAGGTTCATGTTCATCATATCCCAACACAAATAATCCAAATTATGTTGAACCGGCATGAATACTAATCCAATTGAGAAAAAGAAAGTCAAAAGAGCTAAAAAAAGCAAAATTAGTTAAATGATTACAACTAACAAACCAAACTTACAAAATCAGAAGATTTACAATAAAATGAGAGGGGGAAAAAAATCACCATGTTGCCCATATAGCCAATCCCTTAGGCAAATCATGGATTCAACTGTTTCTGGCTAGTAAGAAGCGATATGCATCAAGCACTCTCCCCCGATCAGTAAATGCATATTTAGATGGCACAGTAGATAGAGGAATGCCTAAAACATCTCTTGCCATTTAGGAAAGTATGGGGAATCGAGACTTATTCTCTTTTCAAAAGTCGAGAACATCATAACTCTCAACACAAGGCAATTTGTTCTCCTCCAAATACAACTCCAACTCAGATTTAACCATCAGTTTAGACACATCATTTGAATATTGATCAAAATCCTGAAATATAACAATAAGTTTTATAAAACAAGTGATAACAAATAAAACTAATATAAAAAAATCAATAACTCAATTTTTTTTTTAAAAAAAATATACCTCCATTAATGGGTTGGAAACTGCTTCCACATTAGAAGCTTCACCAACACTTGAAGTCAGGTTGGTGACTGAAGAAGACCCCCTTGTATCCTTGGAATAACTTGTCTTTCAACAAAGACAACTCAATGACATGATTAGCCCCATGAATCTTCTTAAAAACCCACTCAGGAAATTGAAACTTATGCTGAGGATCTAAAATAACGGCAATAGCCATTATAGTGCTAAATTCAGCCTAATATTTTTCAAACTTAATTCTGGTTGGCATGCTTTTCATAAAACCATCTCCCTTTTCCATCTCCTCTTTCAACAATATTCTCACTCTCACAACATTAGCAAACTAGAGGTTTGAAGTAGGATACTTTGACCCAGAAAATGCACATCTAACTTCCAAAAATAACTCTCAAGAAATCATAAAGTTTCCCAAGCCTAGACCATTCATCACTCCTTGGTCAATGAACAAAGTTCTCATCAACCATCTCTAAATGATTAAACACTTTCTTATCATGGAGAGCACTTTCAAGCATGACAAATGTAGAATTCCATCTAGTTGGGGCATCTTGGCGCAAACCTTCAGTATAAGCAAGCACACATTCTCACTGACTCAAGAAATCTTTGTTTTCTAGCTTGAGAACCCTTACAATACTTAACACACTCTCTAATTTTATAAACAACTTCATCCACATCTTTCAAACCCTCCTTAACAATCAAATCAGAATATGAGCACAATGAACAGGAAAATAATCACCATCACACAAAATCTAAGCTAACTTTTTAACATATCAACACAAACATCATTTGATGAAGCACTATCAACAATCAAACACATCACTTTCTTATCAATACTCCAATCATTCAACAATAGAAGAATTTTTTCAGCTATAGATACACCATTATGGGGAGAAGGCAATAAGAAGAAGTTCAGGATTCTCTTACGCGAAGTCCAACTACGATCAATGTAATGAACAGTAAGTGAAATAAACCTATTAGTATTAATGGAAGTCTAACAATTAGATGTAAAGGAGATCCTACTAGAAAAAATTATAAATGCTATTTCAACCTTTCCTTTTCATTTGAAAATAACTTAAGCACATCAGTCTTAGTTGTTATCTTTGAAGACACTTTAACATCAGGGTTCAAGTAAGAAAATAAGTTCTTCACACCTTCATATTCACAAAATTGAAGAGGTAAATCATGTTTAACAATACAAGGAGCCATCAATTTACGAAATTCCTTAGGATCAAAATTAGGACGTCTATGCCCCAAAGAACCAGGTCTACTATCCAACAGAAATTGACCAGTATCTTTAAAGTTCCTTTTCTTACAAACTTCTACACGCCTTCTCAAATCTCCTGTCCTATTTTTGCTTTTCCCAGGTTAAGCTTAGCCACATTTCTTACACTTACAGTATAAATTACCATCATCATCAGGTTCAAGAAATTGATAATGTTCATAAATAGTGGATGTTAGTTTTCTTTGATAGTTAGGAGGCTTACCATCAAATACTAGCTTATACACACCAGTATGAATAATAGTAGTCTTCCTGGCTTACCTACTATCAATCTAAGCCACCTCTTCTTCCCCATTTGAGTCCACATCAACGGGCACAGATTCATCCTACATTGTATTCATCTCTGAGATCAGTACAATTTCTATTAGAAAACAAACAAATTAATGATCCAAGAATAAAGAAATGAAGCCAAGAAGAAGGATGAACTTTAAGTACACCTCATTGGAATGAAATATAACTTGCCCAAATATCAGAATAGTCACCAGAAAATACTAGCAATAAAAGAGAGAAGAAGGGTTATGCTTTACTTATGTCTAAAGTTTGGCGACCTACTTGGACCATATTCTTCCATTCTTACTTTTTATTTAAGGCACAACCACTCCATGCGAAAAAAAGAAAAAATGTCTTTTACAAAACAATCAGCTTCATACAAGAACCAAGGATTTGTCCAGACTTTCATGAATTTTACAAAGTACACACCAATATAAACATATTGAAGAATTCTTTATACGTAGGAAGAAAGTACCAGCTCCTAAATAAGAAATCTTATACCACGATTCATACTAACGATAAATCATCCTTCCTTCCTAGATAAATCAATTTCGAAACCCCCAAAAACAAATCAAAGATCATAAACTCATAATCAACTGAGAACCTGAGATTAATAAAAACTACCCCCCAACATATACTTCACCGGAATGAAGAAGAGGAAAGATGAACATGTATCTTGCCGGAATATCATGATCATCGTCGGAAATTACTGATAATTAAATGTAAGAGTAGGGTTAGTTTAGAACTAGTTCAAATCCTCCAAAATAGCTCAAAAAATGGTAGAAATATGAGAATAAGAGAGAACAGAAGGAGATCTAAAGCTTACTCATCGAAATCATCTACCAACGCCAGATCTGTGTAACCAGAACAAACTAAAAATTAAACAGAATCAAGTTAGGCTTATGCATAGTTCAAGATGCCCAAAAAAAAACACTTAAACATCCGTAAATATTACGATTAAGAGCCAAGAAAAAAGACAAGAATACGCGCTGAAAATCTTGACTATCAAGGGCATGGTGTGGCATGTGGATTGTGCTCGGCAATGGCTGAAGAAACACAGAGAGAGGAGAAGTGTCGAAGTGGAATGCGAGGCTAAGTTCGAGGGAATATTGATGAGGCAAAGGGGGGAGTGTCGAAGTGGAGAAGAACCCAAGAAGCTTATGGACTGAAGGAGAGTAGAGACCGAGAGAATGGGAGAGTGAGAATGGAGAGGTGAGGGCTGAGGGAGTGTGGGTTATGTTTATGGTTTCAATGATAACAGATTATATACAGGCAGGGTTGAGCATTCCGTATTAGGGATTTCACTTTTCAGTCAAGATATCATATACATATATATGCACCTGTTCTTTTTTTTTTTTTTAAAGCTTAGCAAGCCTTGAAATTTTGAACCTCACTCCTCCAAACCCAAAGCCCGATTTTCAATTCTCACCAAAAATATAAATGATAAACGGTAAATAAAATAGTAAACAGGTTGACCTATTTGACCCGTTCAATTAAACAGGTTAAATAGATATTTTTTCGTGTCTAGTTTCTAAATCTGAACTTAACCCAATTAATTAAACAGGTTTACAGTGTTAACTCATTTAACTAAACTGGTTCAAACTTCATACCCAAATTCGCTTAACTTCGTGTCGAGTCCCAGTCGATAATCGTATTTGATCAGCCTTTTCTAGCCCTAAATCCAAGTAATGAACAACACATACAATTATAATTGACAAGTGAATTAAACAATCGGAATTAATCTAACTAAATAGTCAATTAAGGGCTGAACTATTGAAAATTTGGCAAATGATAGCCAAAATTAAAATTAAAAACTTAGTAGATTTAGGGTTTGTACTTTCAAACGTAGCTTTGATGCTGTTGGTGGTGGTAGGGCAAGTGGGAGAAGGAATGGCCATAGACGAACATGTGCATGGCTGAGGAGAGGAGGATCCTGTGCTCTTTCTATGTTGAGGGGCGAGAGTGAGAGTTTGGAGTCAACTAGTGGGGTCGACTGGCCTAATTCGAAAACTTTGGGCAAAACTTTTTTGGAAAAAAAAACAACTTTTGGGTGAAAGACTAAGGGACAAGATTTGAACAGCTGCAACATACATCGCCACACAACCAAGATTTAATTTGTCTTCCCCCAATCACTATGCTACGCCCTTTCACATGCTTTTGTTGTAGTGAAAATATTACAATAATAATAATTTTATTTTTGATAAGCGCTACATTTTTTTTGAAGCGGGGTCGCTTGACTCTCATGACAATACTATAGCTCCGCCCCTGGAATATCTATTTTGGGTCATCTTGAAAGAGACCTTTAGGTTTGGAATGTTGACCAATCAATATTTTTCTTCTAAATACAAAGAATTAAAGGGATAAATTCGACGTTGTGTGGTATTGTAATAATCAGTGTTTTCAACTTTAGGCTAATCATTTAAGTTACTATTTTTATTAACTTGTTTGATTGAGTTAGCTATATTAGACTAATTTTTACGTGATAATAGGGTGCAATAATTATGCGAGTAGTTTTTATTAATTTTTCTAGGTTAGTTACGCGATTTCATGAAATTAGTGAACTTGTTAGAAATTAGCCAAGTCGTAATAATGCGAAATTAGCCAATTGTATGAAAGTATGCGGGGTCTAGATTAGTAGAATCAGATGATTTAGGACAGGACTCAGTTTAATAAGTAAGCCTAAACAACAAAACCAGAAAAAAAAGAAGAGGGTAAAATGGGCAAAAAGGGGTCGAAGCCCCTTTCTGAATCACGAATCACGACGAAGAGGGGGTTTTCTACTACCCCCAGCCCCGAGAGACACCACGTGAAGAGAGAGAGAGACATAGAGAGAGAGAGAGAGAGAGAGAGAGAGAGGGGCGACGCTGCGCCGCCACCACGTCGATGCTTGCTCGGCTGCCGTTGCACATCCCTACCCGTCGTTCCACGAGAGAGAGCCACCACGACAAAAAGAGAGAGAGGTTGAGTAAGAGGTTGGGGCTTGATGCACGATGACCACCAGACGGGGGCGGCAGCCTCTGACTGTTTTCGGTGACAAATCGGCGGTTGAGAATTGTCTGGGTAAGGGGTGCTATGCACGACAGCGAAGTGAAGGACTAGCGGAGAGCCACGAACCAAACCGTAGCCATCACCACCATCACTACTGGTGGCCTGACTTGAAGGTTGAGAGAGCGAAAGGAAGTGGGCATGTAAGCAGTAGTAGCAGCAAGGCTTGAGACAACAATGAGGCAGAGATTAGGAGACTCAAAATTCAGCTTCAAATTAGCCCAATTAGCCCAGGAGTTGGGTCAAGCTTGGAGCGAGGTGGGTGGTTCTTGATCCTTAAACCTCTTATTAATTTGAAAACGTTTTTGAAATATTTGTGATGGCTAATTTAGTAGTTAGGTTGAAACTGTAACAAGTTGAGAAACTGCAAGTAGTTGATGAATCATTTGGGTTGAATTGAAATAGTTTTGAGGACTGTTGTGGTGGGTGTTATGAGGAGGGAGTCCGAGTTGCGTGAAACTTCGTGAATTACGAAGTGTAACATTGTGTTATAAATGTGATACTAGGCAGATTTTGTCGAAACTGATTCTGCCAAGTTGAAAAGACGGTGTTAATTGTTAACCTTGGATTCGCATGTGTGTTATGTGTGTTTATATGAACCACGTTCATGCCAAATTAACGTGTCTATAGCCATCAGGTTGCTTGATTGTTTAAGTGTCTCGACTAATCGATGTGTGAGTTTAGCAGTTGTTCATGAATGAAAATTGCTTGATTCACTCTAAATGTCTTACCAAGGCCTTAGTTGAATGACCGATTGTTTAGCCATCCCTAAACTATGTTACGCTGGCTTATTTGAACAGACATGTGGTTGCATTAGAGTAAACCTTAAAATGTACCTCAAATAGTCCCTTTTTGACTAAGCGTTCATCTAATCTTAATGTCAAGTAAATTCAAGTCTAAAATGATGCCCCGATTGTCTTCAAAAATTACCTAAGTGAACTATTAAGTTGGGAAGTAATACGAATCACGAATAAGTATGTTTGCAATATGTTCAAGTCGCGTGTCGATAAGTGAGTAAGTGATTGCTTGGTATGAGTAACACGATATGTCATGTGGTCAACTACGAATGTTAGACCATTCGTATGATAAGAGTAAGTTAAAACTAAACGTTATGAGCCCTGTTTATAACTCATGCAATGTTTCATATGAATGCATAGAGCATTGTACCATGAGATGAACGGTTTGCATCGGAAACATTGAAAAGTCTAAACGCTTATGTATAAATGCAACTGTTAATGTTTAAAAATGAGTTTCCATATTACTTGTCTTGAAGAGTGAATGAATATGTAGTCATTAACTCGTTTTAAGCATATTTTACCAAATGAGTGGTTTTATGCTTTTTAAATCGACGTGAAATTATTAAGGCTTCTAGCCTTTTTAGAATGAGAATGTCATTGTTTGTGATAAAATGAAAGTTGTAATGCAAGTGCATTTGATGTGAAATGCATCTACAATGTTTTAGGCTAGGAGAATGTGCTAAATGCTTACACAAATAATTAGGAAGCAGACCTCGTTTGTGGGAACTCAAATGCCTAGGGAAATAGACCCAGAAGTGGGAATCCTAGAAGACCCTGGCGAGTATAATGGTCCTTTAATTTTCCTGGGGATAATACGAAATGTGAGTGATGATCTCATCGGTTTGATGGAAAGTAAGTGACGGCCTCACCCGTACCAAGCACAAAAATAAGATTTCGATGCCTTATGAAAATGATTTCGTACGTGTTATGTGATGTAGATGCCTCATTCAAGGGTGATGTTGGTGTAAAGATTTGAAAATGTGCATATCTTCTAGAAAAGAGTTTTTATTGAGTTCCAATTATCTGCCAAGTGCATAACGACAGTTGTATAAGAATTTTCATTGGTTTAAGTGATATGCATTAATCTTACTTTCTTGTAAAAAGGAGTCTCATTTGGTGATTTTGTTCAAACTCCTTGATGATGGGTGTCCGTATATGGACTAAGTATTCTATTGCGTCCTATACCTGAATTGTTGCATGAAATAGCTTATTAATGAATTCTGTGTACGTGTTATATGGCGTTATGCTTACATTATGTGATGTTATGTTGATATAACATGGGATTACCACCAATAAGCTACAAAAGACTTAGGTCAGACAAGTAAAGTACCTTGTGCGTGAATTAGAAGGAGAATAGGGGTACTATTGTACTAGAGAGCTCATTGAGGTGATGACAGATGTGAAAGACCTCACATGCTTATTATATGATGTTACATATCAGATTGTGTGTGTGTGTGTGCTATCTAAAGTACGATGTGTAACTGTTTTGTTTTCTGGGGGTTGGGAATCATTCACTGAGCGTGTGGTAACTCATCCCTCTATCTTTTCCCTTTTTCCCTAGGTCCGAAAATGACAGGTAGAAGTTAGCTTACATAAGCCGAGGTGGAGTCTATCTTGCTACTCTAGAAGTAGACTTATATGTTTTGTACGTTAACTTGTGAGCTTAGTAACGTATTGTAATGTAATTTAAGTTCTTGAGTACATGTAAGCTAATTACTGAAACCATGTAATGCATATTGTCTAGAAGTCGCTCTATATGGCCATGTGAGCTAACCATCTAAATTGCCATCCGTCTTTTAGCTGGAGTTGTTTTTTTTTTGGGAGGGGAGATGTAAACCCCAATACTCAGGATATGTGATCCGTTGAGTTGTATTGTTCATTTTTTTTCTATTATTAAACTTTATTATTTAGTATATTCCGGGCGTATGGCCCGTAGAGTTGTAATATCCGACGTGTAGCCATTGAGTTAAGAGTATATGTTTATGCGTTTATCGAATGCAGGAACCTATTATAAGGCTAGAACCCTAGTTTTAATCCATTTTTTGGCGAAAACTCTGTCTGTTTTGCCCCAAAATTTCAGTAGGATTTAAAAAATCGTTAACACTCCTAACCCTAGGGGGTGGGGGTGTTACAAGTATGGAATATAGAAGTTGGTTTTCTTAAATGAAGATCGAGGATGATGAAGAAAGAATAAGACAGAGAGAGATGAATCCGATTTGATGAGTAAATGAATTGCTAACTAATAATCTCGACATTGGGTTAGTGAATAGAAATAATCTAACTTTTAAAGTTGGTTCTCGGCATGCTGAATTTTGAAGGCACTTGACATTATTACACCACCACCACTAGGTCAAATAAACTTTAACTTCCCAATTTAATGATGTGGTTATTTACTTGTCACATGTGCATGGTATATTTTTCTTTTATTTTATTCATACAACCATTTACACGCAATAAATGTGTTACTAAATTGTCATATCATGAATTTTTAGTGATATTCAATCATATCAATACCACAATCAGGCATATATACTTCCACTCACCAATTTGACACGAGACAACTTACTAGTCATATTTCGATAGTGTATTTTTGTTTAAGGTATGTTCTTTTGAACTTATTATAAGTAATTATCTTCGGTATTCAATAACATTTTGTAATTTTCAACAACTTTGGACATCATGCAGTAACTTTAAGCACCATTCAACAGTAACGTTCAACACCATTCAACACTTTGAAAAGTGCTTAATAGATTAGAAAGTAGAAATATACTAAATAAAAATCACTTAATTGTTTATCAATAGTAATCCTTTATTTTATTAATAAATATAAATCTAAAATGAATATTATTCTACTTGTTCAATCCATATGATTTTCAAAACTAAATAAACGTTTCATTATTCGACTAAAACTATAGAATTATTTTAAGAAGCTAATGAAATTTAGTGAAAGATTTTTATTAAATTATTAAGTCTTGTCAAAATTAATGATGTTCAATACTCCACTTACTCAGTAAAATTTTCCTTTCTTCTATTTATGTTCTCCCATATGTGACATTAAGAAACAAAGGCTCATGTTTAATTTTACCCTCTTCTCCCCCCAACCGAAAAAACAATGACATTTGGAATTCTATGATAAGTTGAAAGAAGTCTTAAACTAGTGTTATCCCTATGTGAACTTTCACTAACATTGTCTAAAAGTTTAATCCTAAAATTTTAATGTGGGTTTGTTATGTTTTCATAAGTGCATAGTCTGACTCTTATATTATCAATAGCATTAATAAATTTTTTTTTGAATTTTTAATAACTGTGCATTTCATTACATCTAACAATAGAAGAAAATATTATTTCAATTTAACTAAAAAGAGTTTTTCGCTGAATCGATAAGTGTTTCTTTACCAACACTTAAAACTATAAAACTTAAAACTATAAAGCTACAAAGTCTAAAAAAATGTATACAATTCATGAAATTATTTATAATAAAAACTTAGTATACAACTCATAAATATATATATTATATTCATAAGAAATAAATATCTATTCATAATTGATTATTTCTGGTGTACACATTTTTTTGGGGCTAAATACAATTAACTTTTATTATACGTGCAAAACCATTCAACACCATTAATTAACTTCGAATGACTTCCAGTAGCTTTCGAACAACTTTTAGCAAATTTACGTAAATTTCAACAACTTTGAGTAACCTTTATAACTTTGAGTAACTTTCAGCAATAAACGTCAATAAATATATCGGATAAGTCGAAAAAATGCCCTTACTTTTCAAAATCTACCATCCATGTCTAGCGAATGAGCTTACAAGGTGTAAAATTTACAAGTCAAACTTATTTGACCTGATCATAATATATTGATGTTAAAAATACCCTCAAAAAGTTTGGCATACTAAAAGCCAACTTTAGAAGTCCAATATTTCTCATCCAATACCTCCAAAGTTGAAATTATTAGGGTTCAAAAACTCTTGTTTTTATCACAAACTAGATTTTTCCTCACTTTGCACAAATTCATAGGTTTCTAAAACTCCAAATATGATTATTATTACCGAAAATTCGGTTTAGACTTTGAATATCATCTGTTGGTCAGATTGTGTTGACGCTTGGAAATGAGTGAACCTGGGCCTTACGCCTCAATAGCCCGCAAATTTTATGAACTCAGGCATCAGCGTTCACGTCTAATGGCCGCAACGATTACAAGGGCGGCATGTCGCCTCCGATCTGCGATCACCTTCTCGCCGGCGATTTATCTGCGGAGTTTCACCCGACTCTTCACTTCGTGGCCGCCGCCGGCTTCTAACCCTCATAATCGCTCCGCCGCCGACGAAGCCGCCTGCAGCAGTGCCGTTTACCGCAACGCCTGCAAATACGCACGGCCATTGACCGTGGCGTGGTCGGAGCGCCTTCACAACTCCGTCTGTTTTATTGGGACTGTGAAGTACCCTCTGAAGCGAATTGCAACGAGGACTGACCAATTTGGTGTTCATACTATTCTTATTGTTAAAACTTCTCCTGATTCCCACACCTCCTTCTTGTGAGCTCGCTCTCTCTCTAATTTTTTTTCGATGCATTGTTGTTTGAGATGATGGTAGTTTGCTAAGTTTTGATCAATTTTGTCTGAGCTTCTGAATTGGTGAGAGTGTGTTAAGTGAGTGTAATTAAATTGGAGAGCTCTGAAGTAATGTGCTATGACTTAGGATGAATATATGATTATCCCGTTTGATTGTTATCTTGTAAAGATGTGGGTATATGTGGTAATCAGCAACAAGAGAATCGAGACAACGATTGGAATCCATTAGCTTTGCAAGGGGAAAGGTTTCTGTGTTTACTGTGAAACATATTGTTTAATGACCCTAAACCAAACCATATATTAGAGCCATGATGGGGAAAAAATTTTCTTTTACATTTTCTTGGAGGGAGGGTTGGTAACGATTTTGTTTCTTTATAGTTATTTGTTAATATTGCTATCCTGATGTATTTAGGGAGAAATTAGTGCAAAAACATCAATTTTTGGAGATTTTTAATTGTATTCCAACAATATTTCAAAAGAGCCTATTTGCTTTCATTTGAAGTCTGTATCTTTTGGCTCTTCTGCAAAAAATTTCAGTTTCTGTTTTTAAATTTTTTAAAATTTTTGTATCTTATTAGTTGTTTGTGAAAACTGGAAACTTGAAAATGGGAAAAGTGAAAATTGTTGTAATTCACTATGCAACGCCCTATTTGCAATCTTTAACATTTGGAAAGCTAAAATTTCAAACACTATATCATATTGAGCAAGCCGAAGAGGCTTCATATAAAGTGTCAAAATTGTGTGTTTTTGAGATTTTATACTTCATTATGTTTCCCTTTATATGAAATGTTAAAGGGCTTAGCGGATGATACCTCGTCCCGCTGAACTTACATCTTCTGTGAACATGTGAATAGGATTCATCTTCAAATGTGGGATGAAATAGCTCAGAGAGCTCTACAGCATCTGAAACCCAATGATTACATTTATGTCTCCGGTCAACTTGGAGCATACACTAAGGCAGATCTACAAGGGATAGAGAGAATCAGATATAAGGTTTGCTTGCTACTCCTTTCTTTGTCATAGTTTTTGATACATACATATATATATATATATATATATATATATATATATATATATATATATATATATATATCTATATATATATATATATATATATATATATATATATATATATATATATATATATATATATATATATATATATACACACACACATGTAAATGTGTGTGTGTGTGTGTGTGTGTGTGTGTATCTATATATATGTATATACATATATATATCTGTATATACATATATATATATGTATATACATATATGTATATATGTATATGTATATATGCTCAATTGCTAGGATATTATTTGATTCTGTGTCATGCACAGGTGGTGGCAAAGGAATTAAATTATGTTAAACACAGTGACCCAGAGGTGAACTCGCAAAGAATTGTGAAATCAGAATCAGAAGGTAGTAAAATTCCTGTTTATATTTTGTTGAACTTCATTTCTTGTTTGATATTCTCATTGGTCCTAATGACATAAGTAGTGCTTCTTTGAAAGAATCTTACGAAACTTAGTTAATGTTTACTGCTATGGCTGTGATTTTGTGGATGTGGCCATATCTAGTGAGGACAGTGGATATGTGAACTCAGTAACTTGGGTTTCTGCTAGAGTTGCTCTTCCAATGCTTATTGGAGCTTAACCTTTATATATGCCTGTTGATCGAATTAGTGTGGGATTGGTTTTTGTTTATTGCTCAGTGATCATGGCATTGGATCGCATTAATGTTGAACCTATTTTACTCTTCATAAATTACCAGTCTACGACTCAGAAGGTACTGAATAGTTACCATGATTATAGTAAGATCTTGTTGATGTTAAAGCTAGCATTCTAGCCTACATTTGTTCAAACTGATCAAGGATTTGGGTGACATTGATTGCTTGCAATTGACTCAGTTTAACTGAGGAAAGCCGGATAGATCATGCTGATAATACAGATGGGCTGAAATTGTCCTCTTTATTGGTCACTCGCCAGGTGAATCACCCGTAGAGAAGTATAGAAGTCACCTTCTCATGTGGCAAGTGTTTTTTGCAAACCCAAGCGAATGGTATGACCTCCGTAAAACAAAGAAGGCTCCAAAGCATCCAGATTTCCAGCACAAAAGCACTGGTGAAGCTCTTTGGCTGCGTGCTAGTGATCCTCCATGGGTTAAACAACAACTTGAAGTACTTGATTCCAAACTTTCAGAAAGACCCATGGATAATCCGACTTCCAGGTTCGTCTTTTCAAGATGGGTGTCCGATTAATAGTTGATTATGGCACACATATGCCACAGATAGAGCAAATAACCAGCGATATTAGGAAACCCCCCCCCCCCCTCAATTTTTTCCCTTTTTTTTTGGGTTGGGGGGGTTGGGTGGTAGGAGTGTGGGGTCCACTGGGTTGGGTCATACATTTATGATTTGGTTTTGGACTCAGGTGTTGATAGAAGAGGTATTTGGTCAAATTCAAAGGTTTTCTGTGTAGCATTGTAGGTATAAATTTTTTTTTTTTTTGGTCCGTAGGAGTCATAAAGGGCAATGCAATACAATTACAATACCATGGGGGATGGGGGAATCAAACCTGGGATCTAATGTACCCATTACCTTAATCTTTACCACTATGCTAAGAATTCATTGGCGGTATAAACTTTATTGGAATGATGTAAATTGTACTCTATTAATGGGAAATTTACTATGGAAGGACACTATTTGTAAATGAAGCCTCCCAATGAGATGCGTTAGGCAATTGTGTGAATGCCTTTGTGCAGGTTGGTGAATGGCAATTCACTGGTTGTCACTTCAACGATGCATTCCTGTGAAACCATTTGTTAACGGTCCATACAACTCACACCATACTTTTTACATCCACTTCCCCGCTCCCCCAACCCTTTTTACCTTTGGAAACTTAAAGAATAAACTTGAAAGGAATGTTGAAAGCTCCCTCAAGTTGAGAATGAACTAGTTTATAATCCAAACAGTGCCAGGTTGAATAATTGGTACAATAGACTAATTAAGCAAAGAGAAAAGATGCATTTGTTCAACCAAAAATATTGGGAAAAATGACAAGAAAAGAAAAGAATGGCTTGTTAAAGGAGATAGAAATTCTCGTTTTTTCATCAGTTCATGAAGGCAATGAAGACAAGGAGCAAAATTATGAAACTTAAAGATAGCTCCGGAGTGTGGGTTGAGGAGTCTGCCAAAATTGAAAGTATGATCATTAATAACTTTGCTGTTAGATTCAAACCAGCCCAAATTGATGCTGCCAATATTGATAATGAAAAGCTTAATGTACTGTGGACATAGGATAATGGTAGATTACTGCAATCCACTCAAGATTCGGAAATCAAAGAAGTTATTTTCCTAATTGATAAGTTTAAAACTCTAGAGCCAGATGGCTCTAGAGCAGCTTTCTTTCAGGACTACTGGCACAGTGTTAAAGAAGAAGTGTGCACTGCAGTGAGATCTTTTTTTGAGGAAAAGCTTCTCAAATAGATTAATCATACACTAATAGCATTGATCCCGAAAGTGAGTAACCCAACAACAACTAATTATTTTCGACCAATTAGCCTTTGCAACACTATTTACAAAATTATTTCAAAAATCATGTCTAACTGCATGCGCTTAATTTTGGAAAAAGTAATAGACCCTATCCAAAGTGCACACGTACCTAAATGGTCCATCCATGACAATATTCTACTTGCGCATGAAATCATGAATAAATTCAAAAACATGAAGGGAAAGAAAGCATGGGTAGCACTCAAACTAGATGTGGAAAAGACATATGATAGAATTGAATGGAACTTTCTATTTAGCACATCACAAATATTTGGCTTCCATTCCAATGCGTAGAATTGATTAAAGCATGCATATCTACAGTTTCCTATTCTATTATCGTGAATGATGATGTGTGTGGTTTCTTTTTCACCTACGAGAGGCATTAGAGAAGGAGATCCCTTGTCTCCCTACCTTTTTATTATCTGTATGGAGGTCTTAATTAGGGCTCTTTCAAAGGTGCTCTGGCGAAAGAAATGCGGGATTAGAATTAAGCTCTCTCCCAGAGCTACTAAAATTTCATGTTTACTTTTTGCAGACGACAGTCTTCTTTTCTGCCGAACTAACCTTAAAACTTGTCAAGAGCTTAGTTCGATCCTGAATAGATTATGTCAAAGTCCTGGTCAACTCATTAACTTTTCAGAAATCATCACTAATATTCTCTAGTAATGCTAAGGCACATGACAAACAATCTGTCTCATCTATATTCAATATCACGCATCAAAATAATCTTGGTAAGTACGTTGGTTGCCCAGTGTTTAAGAGCATACCAAAAACAGAAACTTTTTAAGAATTGATGAGCAGAACAACTAAAAAATTGCAAATTTGGAAAATTGTTGAACCTAAATTTTTGACAAATTTTAAATTCGTAAAAATATGACATTTAGATAACCATTATATTCTGAAATAAAACCAAAATAAAAGTAAATATGATAATATAATAAAAATAATTACAAAATGTATGTTTTTGTATGGCTACCAACCAATTAATTTTCCCCCAAAAAAATAATAATTAAATAAAGGGGGCCTCATGTGTGTACTCTTTGAGTGAATAAAAAAAACAGTGGCATTATGATGGAAGACAATGGAAGTTATCTTGTGGATAGTAACATACCCACGTTGCCCCACCATCTCCCACTGGCAACCATATGAAAGCAAAATGAAAGGAACTGCTGGCCCCACTATTCTTCCTCTCTGTTCATTATAAATGAATGAAGCAGGGGCCAAAGCAAGGGAATAAATAAAAAGGGTCGGAAAAAGTGAGAGAGTCAGAGAAGAAGCAAAGAAAGATATGAACGTGAAAGAGAGGTGGTGTCACAAATGAACTAGGGTTCAAAAGAATTTGAAGAATTAGAGAAGGTGAATCAAGGATCAAGTCCAGTCTTCTCCACAAGTTCAAGCAAAATTTTAAGGTAATACAACAATGGAGGGTAAAAAAAGAAAAGGCTCATGTCAATCCAAAATTTTCATTTACTCGTTTGCAAGTCTTTCGTAGTTAATCACAAGAAGTGGTGCGCCACAAGGTTGAAGATGTTGTTGCAGAATAGTGAAACGAATCCCAAATCTCTAACTTGGTTCAGGTTTCGATCAAAATTATTTTAATCTTGCAAAATATTGGTTCCACAGGAATCATAAAATTTATGGGTCCTGGTTCCTGTCGGAACCATGAAATCTATTGATCACATGGGATCCTAGGTCCTATTGACTAAATGGCCTCATAGAGTTTTTTTTTC
>JAKOGI010000288.1:312500-337500 GCA_029747015.1 Carnegiea gigantea
AGTGAACTAAAAAAAAGAGTGGCATTATGATGGAAGATGATGGAAGTTATCTCATGGATAGTAACATACCCACGTTCCCCCACCATCTCTGACTGACAGCCACATGAGAGCAAAATGAAAGCAACTGCTCGCCCCACTATTCTTCTTCTTTGTTCATTATAAATGAATGAAGCAGGGGCCAAAGCAAGCGGATACATAAAAGAGGGTGGAAAAAGAGAGAGTCAGAGAAGAAGCAGAGAAAGGTACGAACATGAAAGAGAGGTAATATCACAAATGAACTAGGTTTCAAAAGAATTTGAAGAATCAAGGAAGGTGAATCAAGGATCAAGTCCAGTCTTCTCCACAAGTTCTAGCACAATTTCAAGGTAATACAACAATGGACTGTAAAAAAAAAAAAAAAAAAAAAGACTCACGTCGATCCAAAATTTTCATTTACTCATTTGCAAGTCTTTCATGGTTAATCACAACAATTGGTGTGCCATAAGGTTGAAGATGTTGTCGCAGAATAGCAAAAGAAACCCAAATCTCTAACTTGGTTTAGGCTTCGATCAAAATTATTTTAATCTTGCAGAATGTTGGTTCCCATAGGAATCATAAAATTTATAGATCCTGGTTCCTGTCGGAACTATAAAATCTATTGATCCTGTGGGATCCCATGTCCTATTGACTAAATGGACTCAGATTTTTTTTTCTCTCATTTTTTTTCTCTTATCAAATATTGAGGTGCTTAAAAATTGTATGTATAAAAAGGGGGGTAATCAAACTTTCTCTCTTCGAATTGTGCAAGGCTTACTATTAGTGGTTGCAAGAGATTGATAGATACATTCATAGACAGAGACCTTGATGCAGAACAAGAAGATTCGTTTTACCTTGAACGAAGAGACGTCCACTGTAGAAGAAAAAAAAGAGAGAGACTCAAAGGTTAAACAAAATAAATCAGGGAGTTAAAGTCCCTTTTATAAGCATGGAGTTTTTGTTTTTGATAAATTCAATTCACTATGAAACTCTCTTGAATTAAGTCTTGCATATTGACTCTAGCTACAATCCAAAAATGGGGGTATTGTAATGCCAAGGATCAAGTTGCTTATGCACTTATTGCACTTTAGGTTCTTGATCGCCTTCTTGGTAAGCAATTTATTCGTCTCTGGGGTGATCTTGCTTGGCCTTTCGAGGCTCCGTAGTGATGAACCTCTATTTTGACTGAATTTTAATCCTAGTTTGACCGATTTTTAATCCTAGTTTGACCTTTTTTCTTCCACAATTTCTTGACTTATCTTAGCAAGAAAAGGGTAAACGTGCTTTCGTTAGGTTATAGTGCGCTTACAAGCAGTATTTCTCAGCTTTTAGGTGTCTTGCCTAAAAATGCGAGAGTTCTACCAATCCTATCGAAAAGGAAGGCTTTGGGAATCTTAGGAAGAATGAAGGTCCGATGAAGCCCTGGGGACCAAAGGAAGTAAAAATGGTAGCTGCAGCAGACACACGGTTGATTCAGGGTGCGTACAATAGCACCTTGAAGCCAGAAGACACGTACGGTTGGGAGCACGACCGCGCGTTTAGACCGTGCGTGATCCTTGGAATGCACGGTTGCTCGTGCTTCTGCACACGACCGTGCATCACCCAATTTTTCGTCACTTAATTGTTTTTACGGCAGCAATTAATCCTATCTTAGTTTTGGCTTTAGAGAGCACTTTGAGGGGCAACCCTAGGTTTATTTTTTGAGTTCTTTTTCATCCTTTTGTAGCATCAAATTCAGAGTTGAATTCAAGGATTATTGGGAGATCAATCATTGTAATCAATTCAAGTTTGTATCTTTTCCTTCTCTTCTTGTGATTTTACCCTAGTTTTCATTGCTTTGTCATGTTCTTTAAATTTGGGTTTATGATTGCGATTGCGATGATGTTTAGAGGCTAAATTCTTAGTCTTGGATTGGGTGTAGCCCCTATTATGCGAAATTAGATCATGTTCTAGGTCTTTGCGAATTATGCCCATAGTTGTGATTTGAAATCTCACTTAGTATGCCAGGTGTTTGATGAATCGCTCGAAAGAGATATATTCATGATTCATAATTAAGGTTTAGGAGATCAACAAAAGTTGAATCCTCTACCTAGAGCGACCTTGTGAGCAATTGAGCATCCTAACATAAGAATAGTAGGGGTTCAATTGGGTATAGTGGCTTACTAAATCTTATGGTCTTGTTGATTTTAATTTCATAAAAATAGATAACTAGGATTGCTCAACCAGTCTAATGACCTTCGAAAGAAGGCATAGATGTGCTTTAACTTGTAACCATTCCATTTCACTTATTTTTGTGGGTAGATTTACGTAATCTATTTTATAGTCCAAAGAGCATAATGGTGTGGTGAATCCCAATCTAGGACCCTTATTATCATTGAATTTGACAATTCATTAGCTTCAGCAGAATAGTACTGTTAGTTAGTAACCATTCAACCCTATTGAGCTCTTACCTAAATTGAGTGTTATAAGTCGATTTTAGTTATTGAAATCGAGTTTCTTGTGGACACGACCTGTACTTGTCGTTGCTGGCTACAACTGGTACCGTGCACTTGCGGTAATATTTTAAGAAAATAAGTTTTTAGCATCGTTGCTGGGGAACTTGTTTATTCTAACATCAGAAGTGACCAAAACGCTCTAGATTAGGCATTTTCATTTGCTTTTTTTCTTTTCCCTTTTTCTCCTTTGCTCTCTAAGCCTTACTTGGACTTGCTTATGCTTGGTGTAGTTTTTGGCTTTGTATGCACAGACGCAGTCAGAGAGATCGACCACTCATTCTCTTTGATCCTGAGATAGAAGCCACTGCACGGAGGTAAAGTGGTGCGAGAAAGAGGCAACAAGCACAAGTTGTGATGGTCGAGAGAGATCCTCGAGTGCTGCGGGACTATGTCTTACCGCAAGCAACTAGCATCGCTTCATCCATTGTGAACCCGACCATTAAAGCAAACAACTTTGAGCTGCGGCCCACTTTCGTGTCCTTCGTAGAGAAGGACCAATTCAGTGGACGTCCCATGGAGAACCCCTACATTCACCTTTGCAACTTCCTAACGAAGTATGGTATAATCAAGCTCAACGGGGTCTCCACTGCATAAGCCTCTTCCCCTTCTCACTGATGGACAGAGTCGGTGACTGACTCCTCAATGAAGAGCCTAATTCATTCACCACCTGGGAAGCCCTATCAAGAGCTTTCCTTAGCAAGTACTTTCCTCAGGGCAAGACCATTAAGTTGAGAACAGAAATCACCTTTTTCTCTCAATGCGGCGATGAGTCACTATATGAAGCGTGAGAAAGATTCAAGGATCTTCAATGCCAATGCTCCCACTATAGAGTATCCGACTGGCTCCTATTTCAAACATTCTACAATGGATTGGACCAGTCCTTGAAAATGTCTATTGATGCTGTAACTGGCGACGCACTCATGGGGAAATAGATTGAGACCGCAAGAGCCCTATTGGAGGAAACGGCCTCCAACAATTATCATTGGTTCAGCGAAAGAGCGACCCCAAAGAGGATTGGCGGAGTTTATGGAGTTGACTAAGTGGACTTGCTTACTAGCAAGATCGATGCTCTAGCACAGTGATTTGATAGGCTTGGGATTCCTTCTTCAGGGAGTTTAATGGGGAGTTCTTCAGGTGTGATGTTTGAAGTTGGGGCTCTTTGTAAGATTTGTGGCATTCAAGGCCATGTTGCTGCTGAGTGCCAATCCACTTTCTAGGATATTGAGCATGCTAATGGTATGCAAAACTATAACCAACGCCCATAAAATAACCCTTACTCAAACACCTATAACCCTAGTTAGAGAAATCACCCAAATTTCTCCTACTACAACAACAACCCCATTTCAACCAATGCCACTCAACCCCAACCCTCTGGCTTCCAATACAGGGCTCTCTACAATCCACCTCCATAACAACAACCTCCCCAACCGAAGTTCAAACTGGAGAGTCTTATGGAGTGCTTCATAGCGACCCAAAGTAAGACCAATGAGGCACTTGGTGAGCGGGTTAGTTAATTAACTTTCAAATTTGAAACTATGACCACTCATCAGAAATGGAGAACCAAATCACCCAAATTATGCAGCAGGTGAGCCATTTATCTAGACCCCAGGGGCACCTACCAGGTCAACCTGAAACTAATCCCAAGGGTCAGATGAATGCCATCACATTGTGAAGTAGCAGGGAGTTAGAGAGCCCTCAAATGCCTATGAGGGAGAACAGGAGGGAGGTGATAATAAAAAAGATAATGAGAAGGAGGTCCTCATTGAGACTCCAAGTGAGCGGGTTCACACTGAAAGGACATACGAAGTTCAAGTTGAGCATGTTTCACCTCCAGTGAAGCCTTACAAGCCTCCCATTCCATATCCCCAGAGGCTACTAAAGGCCAAGGAAGAGCACAAGTATGGGAAGTTCCTCAAGATGTTGAAGAAGTTTTACATCAACATTCCCTTCCTGGAGGCTATCACTAACATGACTTCCTATGCTAAATTTTTGAAGGATTTGTTGTCCAGTAAAGGAAAACTGCTCGAGAATGCTACAGTGGCACTCACTGAGGAGTGCAGTGCTATCATTCAGAACAAGCTACCTTCTAAACTTTCAAATCCAGGCAGTTTTTTCATCTCTTATTCAGTTGGGGATGTTACTATAAGTAGGACGCTATGTGATCTTGGTGCTAGCGTAAGCCTCATACCCTACTCCACATGTAAGAAGCTGCAAGTGGGGGACCTGAAACCCACTACTATTTCTTTGTAGCTAGCTGATAGATCCGTCAAGTATCCTATGGGTGTCCTTGAGTCCCACTGCAAGTGCGCAAGTTCTTCATCCTATGCGGTTTTGTGGTTATAGAGATAGAGGAAGACTCCCGCATCCTAATCATCCTTAGGCGGCCCTTTTTAGCCACTGTAAGAGCGATGATAGACGTGAAAAATGGCAAGCTCTCCCTTCAAGTGGGGGATGAAAAGGTGGAATTCAGTGTACCACAGTCTATGGCCTCCCCCCACTCCAGGCGACTCGTGCTGCAGAGTCGATGTGCTAGATAAAGCACTTAATTAGGAGGCCAAGACTTGTCATTCTGTGGAGGATCCGCTAGAAGTTGCTTTGATTAGGTGCTATGTGATCGACTCTCATTCAGGAGAAAAAGAGGAGTATGCTAGGCTCTTTAATGAGTCCATTGTCTATACACTAGGCAATCCCCTAAGGAAGTCCTTAGCGTAGAGGAACCCGTCTCTAAAGAGCGGGAGAAGTGCCAATCAAAGTAGAGTTGAAGCCTCTACGTTCCCATCTCAAGTATGAGTTTCTTGAATTCGCCCATCAGCTCCCTGTTATTGTTAGTGCTATACTGGATGGCCCCACTTGGAAAAATTGTTAGATGTGTTTTGAAATCATAGGGGTGCCATTAGGTATAGTATTGATGATATTAAGGGACTTAGTTTTTCATCATATATGCATCGTATCTTTCTTGAGGAAGGTCATTGACCCTTCTGACAACCTTAGCGCCATTTAAATCCTAATGTACAAGAGGTTGTGAAAAAAGAGGTTGTCAAACTACTTGATACTGGGATCATCAACCCTATCTCAGATAATGAGTGTGTGAGTCCTGTTCAGGTAGTTCCCAAAAAGGGTGGGATGACCGTCATTAAGAATGACCGTGACGAGTTACTTTTGACTAGGACTGTGACCGGGAGGCGAATGTGCATTGACTATCATAGATTAATCAAGCCACCCGGAAAGATCATTCTCCCCTCTCCTTCATTGATCAAATGTTGGAAAGGCTGGCATGGCATTCCTACTTCTGTTATTTGGATGAATATTCAAGTTTCTTTCAAATTCCTACTCATCTTGAAGACTAGGAGAAGATGACTTTTTCATACTCGTATTATACCTTTGCTTATTGAAAGATGCCGTTCAGGTTGTGCAATGCCCCTGCCACTTTCCAGCGGTGCATGACTGCGATATTTTCTTATCTCATTGAGAACATCATGGAGGTGTTCATGGATGACTTCTCCGTCTATGGGGGTACCTTTGACCTGTGCTTAGAAAATCTAACAAGATACTACACAGATGTGAGAAAGTCAACCTAGTGCTGAATTAGAACAAGCGTCATTTCATGGTACAAGAGGGGGTCGTACTAGGTTATGTCATATCTGCTAGGGGCATCGAACTGGATAAAACTAAGATTGAGGCCATTAAGTGGTTGCCCCCTCATACTTCAATAAAAAGGGTATGGAGTTTCCTTGGTCATACGGGATTCTATCGCCGCTTTATCAAGGATTTCTCTAAGGTCACAAAACCTCTAACCCAGCTTCTAACCAAGAATGGCCCGTTTGTTTTTATTGATGGGTGCCATGAAGCATTTTGTAGGATTAAGCAGGCACTGATTTCTGCCCCCATAATACAACCACCAGATTAGGATCTCCCCTTTGAGATCATGTGTGATGCCAGCAATCGTGCGGTAGAGGCAGTCTTGGGATAGAGAAGAGACAAGAAGCCAGTGGTGATCTACTATGCAAATAGATAGCTAAATGAGGCTCAGCAGCATTACACATCAACTGAAAAGGAGCTGCTTGCCGTCATGTACGCAATGGAGAAGTTTTGACCTTACCTCTTATGCTCCAAGGTCATCGTGTACACCGACCATTCTGCACTTAAGCATTTCCTTGAGAAGAAGGATACAAAGCCTTGCCTTATTTGGTGGATACTACTACTCCAAGATTTCGATTCGGAGATTACGGACAAGGCAGGGGCTGAAAATGTGGTTGTGGACCACCTTTCTAGACTTATTGTGGAGAAGTCAGATGGTCCCTTGAATGATGCTTTCCCTGATGAGCACTTAATGGTTATCTTTGCTAATGACACCCCATGGTTTGCTGACATTGCAAACTACCTAGCTTCAGGAGTCATGCCGCATGACTTGTCCTCCCATCAAAAGAAAAAGTTCTTCCATGATATCAAACACTATTTTTGGGAGGAACCTTTCCTTCACAAGCTGTGTAAGAACGGGATCTACAGGCATTACCTCCCTGAGGAGGAGATTCAGAGTGTGATTTCTCATTTTCATGACTCTCTATGTTGAGGACATGCTAGCACCTCTAAGACTGTCGTTAAGGTCCTCTAAGCTGGGTTCTTTTGGCCCTCACTATTCAAGGATGTCTACACGTATGTTTGCTCCTATGATTGTTACCAATGGATGGGGAATTTATCAAGGAAGAATGAGACACCCATTAACTTCATTTTTGAAGTTGAGATCTTTGATGTTTGGGGTATCGACTTCATAGGTCCTTTCCCATCCTCGAGGGGAAATAAGTACATCCCCGTCACAGTAGATTACGTCTCCAAGTGGGTGAAGACCGTAGCTAGCCTTACTAATGACTCAAGAGTAGTGGCTAAGCTATTCAAGAGAATTATTTTTCCTCATTTTGGACTTTTGAGGGTGCTCATTAGCGACAATGGGATGCACTTGATAGAAAAAAAAACTAGAAGCTCTCTTGTAGAAATATGGAGTGCATCATAAGTATGGATTTGGCTACCACACTCAAACTAGTGGCCAAGTGGAGATCTCCAGCCGTGAGATCAAGTCTATTTTGGAGAAAACGATTGCAAGATTGCGAAAGGACTAGGTGGACAAGCTTGATGACGCCGTTTGGGCCTATTGCACTGCCTTCAAAACTCCCATTGGCACCACCCCTTTTAGACTCATCTATGGTAAGCCTTACCACCTCGTCGTGGAGCTGGAACATAAGGCTTACTGGGCCATCAAGCACTTTAATTTTGATTTAAAGTCTGTGGGGGAGAAAAGGTTGTTACAATTGAACAAACTTGAGGAGATCTGGTTGGATCCCTATGAAAGTTCAAAGATATATAAGGAGAGGCTAAAGAGGTGGCATGATCGGTTTATCAACAGGAGAGAGTTTAGGGAAGGTGACTTGGTTCTCCTCCTTAATTCTAGATTGAAACTTTTCCTAGAAAACTCTACTCCCAATGGTCGAGTCCTTTCAAAGTGCTAAAGGTGTACCCTTATGGAGCTATTAAGATAGGCACAGATGCCACATGCTTCTTCAAAGTGAATGGCTCTAGGCTAAAACATTATATTGCTGGTGAGCCAATTGAGGTAAAGGTCTCTTGTGACCTCCCCAATGTTCCCTCCGCCTAGAAGTCACCTACGGTCAATCTCGGGACCTAAAACAAGCGCTTCTTAGGAGGCAACCTAAGCTTCTTCATTGTTTTCAGGGAAAAAAAGAGAAGAGAAAAGAAGGATGGAGACAAAAAAAGGGCAGCGGAGCATGATTTGGGGCTACTTTTGATGAAAAATGAGGTTTTTGTGAAGTTGGCCAAAATTTTTCAGGCGCATGGTCGTGCAACAGTGACGCATGACCGTCCAATAGGACCCGTAGCTACGCACGATCGGACACATGATGGGGCGCCCCAACTGTGCACAGTTGGTAGAAAAATGGAGAACACACGTGCGATCGTGTATATTGGCACGACCGTGCGGCCTCTTATTATTTTGTTTTCTCGGTCGAAGCCCCGTCTTTCTCCTGTACATCTTTCAGCTCTCTCTCTCTCTTCCCTCACGACATCTCTCTCTCTCTCTCTACCCACCACCCCCTTGCCGACCACCCACCGATGACTGTCGTAGGCACCGTCACCAATTGTCGTTCCTTGCGCCGGTCACCATCTCACCTCCCTTACTCTCTCTCTAGCCCTGCGTTTTTGGCCCCTCACCCTCTCTGCTCCCTCTCTTATCCTTCTTACTGAATCTCTCATCGCCGGCCACCGGCGACATTCCCCCTTTCTTGCTGGCCACTAACCCCCCTTACCGGTGTCTCCCTCTCTCTTCCCTCCCCCCCCCCACAACGTCATTCTCTCTCCTCTCTAACCTGTAAAGCCTGAAACCCTAACCCCAATCTCCCTCAATTTTCAAGCTCTTTGGTTGGTCAATTGTGTAATTGGGTGCTCCCTTGGGTTCCCTCAAGTGTTCTTGCAGCCGATATGGGTGCTATTGGATGGGAACTTGCTTGGTTATTAGCGGGATTAGCTGCCACCACCTCCACCATCACCATGGCTCCCAAGAAACGATTGAAGTCCACCGCCACCTCCACTAGCCAAGCCTAAGCAGCCCGAGGTAACTCCTCTATCCCCCATGTGCTTAACAAGTACAATCTTGTTTTTATGGATGCCAAACATGCCTTTTATTATGATGCGATAGATAGTAAGAAGATTTGTGCTCCTAATTATCTAGATGTTAAAATGCTTACTACTTTGCATCTTTATGATGACTTGAGGCTTTTGTTGCATAACCTTGATTGGGAGAGTTTTCTGGCATTATAAGAGCCTGTTTATGAATGGCTCGTTTAGGAGTTTAAGAACTCTTTAATTGTAGACCTTAACCACAAGTTTGATGAGGTTAAAGGATATGTACGATTTAGGTTGTTAAACCACACTCATAAGATGCACCTTGTCCGGTTTAATAAGTTATTACATTTGCCTCCCTTTGGTGCTACTATCCCCGCCCATGCCAAGTATAACCCCAAGAGTTTTTGGACTATTCTTACTTGTTCAGGGCAGAGGTATGAGGCGCAAGCCACCACGTAGATCTACAATCCTGTGCTTCGTTACCTCTAGCACCTCACTGCCAATCATATCTTTCCCCAAGCTGATAGTCAAAATGGGGTTCTGGCTGGTGAGCTCTTCCTTCTTTGGGCGGCCTTGAATAGAAAAACCATCAATGCCAATGCTTTCATAGCCAACCACGTAGATGAACATGCTAAATCCGCTAAAGTGGTTATTGGTGAGAATGGCATCATAACGGCCTTGGCCAGGGCTTTGGGCTATAGCACCCAGGTTGATGCCTTAAGCATTTTGTATCACCCTGACCGCGTTGAACACATCACGTGCATCAACATGTAACTTTTCAAAGCGCTCCGTGGTGGTCAGTTGTGGCTCAACTACCATGGTCATGCTCTTTTTGCTTTACCCAACCAAGCCAAGACCACCATCACTCACCCTTCTAACCATGTTTATAATGATGATGGGGATGGTGAGTCTAGGGGCAAGTCAGAAGGCAGTGATGAGGATGGTAGTGATGATGATGTTGAGGAGGTCCCTCGAGGCCAGAATGGTAAGAGGCAGGCTCCTGTAGACCCTAGCGCTGGCACTTCTGGCGTTGCTGCTGCTACTTCTTCTGGGGCTATGGGTCCCTCCATGTTTTAGATTGTTCTCGACTGTCTTGACCAGTTATAAGTTCAGAACTAGGAGATCATATGCAACTAGCAGAACATGGCTCACCTAGTCCATTATGCCTACGAGTAGCATCAGTGGCCCAACCCCCCACCTGATTAACGACATAGCGGCCCCCGGCGCCCTACTGATTGATGCATTGTGAGTGTACTCGCCGTCCCCGTATTCACATGTTTCTTCTATTCATTGGGGACAATAAAATATTCAAGTAGGGGAGAGTGCGTTCTTTCTTGAGATATCTGAGGTGCACCTCGGGGTTTGGCGATTGTATTTTGGGGATGGGTTAATGTGGTGTACATACGTATTTCCATATAGTGTAATTGCATACGCATTTGCATGATTAGGATGCATTAGTTACATTTTCATTTTAGTTTAATTGAGCATATAGTCTAGTGCATTTAGGATAGATTTTTTGCATTGCAAAGGAGACTTGTTTGAGTCAAGCATGTATAAACCTTCGAGGTAATCCTTATCACCCTTCTCTTCATTATCCTTTATACTCTTTATTGCCTTCTTAGCTAGTTTTGTTGAAAAAAAATGAAAAAAAGAACTCTTTTTGTTGTGAAAACCCTCTAATGATGATGTTCGAGGGGCGATGGCTCGGATGGATTATTGTGACAACTTGGGGCAAATGAAATTTGATTGTGGCCAAGATCTTGTGAAATGGTTGTGAAAATGTTGTGATTGTTGGGTTTTCTATGCTTGTGTATTAGCCCTAAGAGTCGCTTTGATGTGACATTGTTGAGCCATGATTGTTAGCCAACCTTTTGAGCCAGTTTTGGTTTGTGGCAGGAGAGACCAGTGAGACTTTTGAGTCTTGTCGACCATTCATTACACATGATCTCGAATGTACTTCTTGCGTGTTTAACCCCCTTCTTATGAGCATCTCTAGAACTTAGCTTGACTTGCTTCAAAATTGAGTTTGTTTTGTGCTTAATATTGATATGATTGGGACATTTGTTTGACTTCTAACCCAAAGACACCTAGTGTATCTATAATCCCTTTTGCTAACCCTTGAGCCTTTTTCCCTCTTCACTTTGTTCACCTAATGACTATTGAGCTCTTGGCCTGAATTGAACAACCTTATCCTACACCAAGTTAGTAGAGCAAGGATGTGAGTCGTATTGATTTGGGAGTTATGCTTGTAATTGCACCCCTGTGTGTTGTTTTGACTGCTTTCAAGCTTTACAGGATTGGGAGTTTTAATTTTTCTTTGACCTACCCCATTCAGTTCGCTTCTCCTTTCCCAAAAAAAAAAAATTAAAAAAGACAAAAGAAAAAAGGGGACAAAAGAAGGAAAAGGGTTCATATGAATAAAATGGTTGGCACAAGAATTTCCGTTCAAAATGTGAAAAGAAAGTTTTACTCCATTTCCTTGTTGTTATGCTTTTGTTGGGGATAGTGGTGGTAATTTTATGATGGTTTGGAGTTATTTTGATTGCTCTCTAATTGGCCACTTAGCTCCTCATACCCAAATGGCGACTCCCCCCTTTCCTTAGACCATAACTCCGCTACAATCATCGAAAATCCCTCATGATTACCATTTGAGCATTTGACTTCACTGATGATGAATTGAGAGTTTTTGCCAAACCTATGGTAGTTTGTTTACATGAAGGACAGTTTTGAGTGATTATATCTACCTTAAACACAAGAGAGGAGTGGTTCCAATTCTACCCATATAGCGGGGGCTTTCCAGTCTAACTAGCTCACCAACAATTTGGGGAGACTGGGCATTTTTAAGTGATTCAATATGGGGTTTTTACTCTTGCATTATGATCCAATGATTCGCATTCTAGAACATGTGCTTTATTTGAAAAATCAATTTTGCCCTTGTAGAGTCTTGTAGTTAAGAGTTGCCATTCTTATCAATCTAGCTGTTATCTCTTGCCTGAGGAGGATATTACGCTGAGGCGAATCCCTCCCCTTTGATATGTTAGTTGGTAATCTTACTTGAGGACAAGCAAGGGACACTACAAGAAAATGGGTTTTTGGCAACGAGTTTTAGCAACAACTAGATACTATTGTAGCTATTAATGAACTTTTGCAACGACGACATCACCTTTGTTGCAATAGTCCATGGCCTTAGCTAGTAAATATTTTCCTGCCAATTGAAAATTGAGGCGCGGATGTCAAAAAAAAATATATATAGCTTTGCAACAACAAATGTTGTTATGATAAATATTTTAACTTTGCCAACAACACCAGTTGTTAAGATGGATAAAAACAATTTTGGCAACAATGACTATTGTTATGAAAAATACATCTTATATTTTGTACTTCTTAAACCTTAAAAAAACATATGAAAGCCCACGCGCCTTTTCCTCTGCCGTTCCCACGCATCTTCATCAGTTCCCTCTACTTTTGCTTTCTACCCTAATAGCAAGCTCTAGACTTCTCTCCTCTAAAGAAGATGAACCCAACCTAAAATTGAAGCTCAGAAAAGGTTTCCGGTGGGCTATTGTACGATTTGTAGCTGGTACTGTTGCTCAAGATTTCCGGTGGGCTATTGTACGGTTTGCGGCTACGGGAATTCAAGGTAGAAGGGTTGTTAAGATGGTTTAATCGGCAAGGCTAGCACGGTATGGTACCTTTCTTTTCTACTCCCAAAAGCCCACAAGAAATTTCAGCCAAACTAGTTAATTTGTGGTGGATTTAATTTGTTTTAGATTAGGGTTGATTTTTTTTTGGCTGAATCCTTCTTCGTCTGCTTAGTCTCTATTAATATACATGGCCTCCTTCAATTTCTTGTCTAATTTGTTGTTTTGTGGGCAACAATGGGAGAATCATGGAAATTTTCAGTTTCTACATCCTCTCATCCTCGGGGATAAGTTTCCCTTCCTACCCTTGATGTCGATCTCTGTATATTGTGCGTTTGGGATCACATACTCTTGGCTTTGGCAGCTAAGATGCATTATTAAGTCTTGAAGCGCATCACGACATCGATTCATTCTTTTCTTAAGCTGCTAGATTAGTTGTGTAATGGTTTCAAGATTTGACATGAGAGCAAGTTATTAGAGTTTGATTTGGCCCCTTTCGGCCGAAAAGTGTAGGCAGCT
Organism: Carnegiea gigantea; assembly: GCA_029747015.1. Lineage (NCBI taxonomy): Eukaryota > Viridiplantae > Streptophyta > Magnoliopsida > Caryophyllales > Cactaceae > Carnegiea > Carnegiea gigantea. The sequence goes on from JAKOGI010000288.1 coordinate 325,801, forward strand.
GATGGTCATGTCAAAAATTTTGGAACGACAGGGTTGTTTGGTTTAGTTATGGTTGAAGCACGTATCCGAAGGAGCTCCATACATTTCTTCCTTGCATGTAAGACAGGCAAACAAATCCCTTTGGTTCTAAAAGATCACATCGGTCTGAATAGATTTGGGCATTCTGACTTTGCCAGTTTGGTCATGTTTTTCAGGTGCTATATTTGTTGGTTCGATAAATCTGTCCAAAAACACGAGCCATAGAGATTAGGGAATTCTAGGTTAAATTAATATGAGTTGGGTTAATTCGAGTTTGTGTGAAAATTGTATTATCTACTAAGCGCCTTTTTTTTTTTTTAATAGTGTGAATGAGGCACAAAGGCTGATGTAGATCATTTTTGTCATGACCATCGAGCGGAAATGACATTTCTCTTTATTGGTTTCAAGGCAACAAGACGTTTGAATGTGGGGGTCGACCCACAATGTTTTGGATTGTCAGGCCCTTCTAAAAGCCCAAATCTCAAGTTGCCCAGTCTCTCTCCTGCATGGAAGGTCCTAGGACATCCTTATTCACTTTGCACTGAATATTTTGCTTCCCACATTAATTGTGACAATGACAGTGTCAGGATTTCAATGAGATGAATGCTTAGGAAGTTTAATTTTCAAAACACAATAAAAAGGGGAAAAAAACCTAAGTTAAAGGATATTCGTTAAAGGATTTTAAGCCTTTTATAGATCTAAGTTTAATCCCTCTGGTATCATCATTTTTATTAACTTTTCTCCTTTACACCTTAACACAATCAGCATAACACGTAAAATCATCTCAAGTAATTCTTACTCTTTGGACATATGGCTATCTTTTTTTTTCCTCCCATAAAGCTCTTCCGGAACTTGTAAAAAAATAGCAAATGGATTTGATATTTTTCAGTGAAATTTGTATGCATCTATTACGCTTGATGTTTATATATGTCAATTTCAATGCTGCGCTACCCAGATGCAAATACGCATCGTTTTCTCTGTTTTGCTTCTCTTAAAGAGTGACTTTTTTGTATTTAGAGTGAATACTGAAGTATGGTCATGGTACTTTGCATATGTTTTTGTATTTAGACTGAATACTGAAGTATGGTCATGGTGCTTTGCATATGTTTATATATGTCAATTTCAGTGCAATTACGCCTTGAGAGTGAATGCTGAAGTATGGTTAAGTAATATGTTTTTGTATTTAGAGGTTGCTTCTCTTGCTTCTCATTTTCTCTGTTTTGCTTCTCTTGAGAGTGACCTTTAAGTCTCTGTTAGTATTTTAAGTACGAAGGCTGAGTAAAGATACTCCTTTTCTTTATATATTTAGAGGTGCTTTCTATATGTTTTTGTATAGCCTTGTGATATGGCATGGCGAACCATATTCAATATAAAATTGCAACCACTTTTGTCATGGCTTAGCTTCATGGTCTAATCCCTCCACCAAAATGTTTTTTTAATATAGTTAATTATATAGAAAGACAAAGATAAATATGGATAGAATGCAAATTAAGATACATAAATATTAACTTGGGTACAAGTACTTGGACAAGGGGACTTGGTTGGGCTGCAAAAGATCTTTTTGGACCAGTATTATCTGTGTTCCTGTCCCCCCTTAGCATAGTCAACAACAAGATTGGTAGCTTACCTCGCCGCCGCCCAAAGCCGTTTAGATCAATCTAGATGTATATATGTTATAATGATGGAAGTATTGCTTATTATCAATGTCATATGGTTGAAAGGAGATAATAGGTCATTGTTTCCAGGATTGGAACCTATATGTTTGGCATGAATTATGTGAAATACTTTTACATCAAAACTATCGTAGCCGTATTACATTTACTGGAGATGTCCTATTACATTTGCTAGAGATGTGAATGTATGTATAATAAGTCAAGTCGGAACCTTTTTTAAGGCTCGAATCCAACTTGTTAAGCATCATAGTCAATCCAAACTAAGCTAATGTGAACTAGACAAGATAGCACTTGAGCCGACCTTCAATCTAACTAAACTAAGTACAGAACCAAGCCCACATGGTCTATTTCGTTAATAAAATTTATCGTAGTAACAACAAGGCACATGTTGTAACACTGGAGGTACATTTTGTGAAGTTACTTGTACACTGCTGCTATTCATGAACCAATTACGAAAAGACTGAATTTAGCATGGCACTCTCGTTGAAGAATATTTAAGAACTAATTGTAGCATATATCAGTTATTTTAATAATGCTACTATTGAACCAATTAAGAAAAGAGTGAATTCAACATATCACTCTAACCTTTGCCTTTTGAGGTCAATATCTCATTTCATTCCTACTGGCTAATGTATTTTTTTCAATGTCTTCAGGCAAAAATTGGCCTGTACTGTATGTGCTGTAACTAGTCAGAACTTTCTTTCTTTCTTTCTTTCTTTTTTTTTTCCACTGGCCTCATTGTTTGATTAGTTTTAATGACTAATTGTAGCATATATCAGTTATTTTAATAATGCCACTTTTGAACCAATTAAGAAAAGAGTGAATTCAACATATCACTCTAACCTTTGCCTTTTGAGATCAATATCTCATTTCAATCCTACTCGCTAATGTTTTTTTTTTTTTAAATGTCTTCGAGCAAAAATTGGCCTGCACTGTATGTGCTGTAATTAGTCAGAACTTTCTTTCTTTCTTTCTTCCCCCCCCCCCAAATGGCCTCATTGTTTGATTAGTTTCCTCTAGTGGTCTTGTATTCACAGGTAAAGGATCCACGAGGTGCGACCATCATTTGGAGATCTGTACTACGAACTGTGACACCCGCATTTCTAGTCACTCTAAGGGTCATAAACACAACTGTGACAAGTAAGTTTCCAAGAATTTATCAAATTTATCGAGAATATTGAATGTGTGGTAATTTTATGGTGAGTAAGTGATCATATGGTATATGAATATTTGACAGTTAAGAGCTAAAGCTTAGTGCTTGTCATTTAGGTGATTGACTAATAGGTTTAAGCCTAAATGCCAAATAGTAAAACTAGCAAGGTGATTGATTTTTCTGACTCCATCAACCCCTCTTATCTTTAATCTCTATGTACGTGTATTCTTTTTACAGTAGACTAGTGAATTGGATGTTAGTTTTTACCTGAATTATGATCGAACTTTTAATTGGTATTTCTAAGTCCTTGACTTTTTAATATTTTTATATTTTGTCATGAGAGCCTAAATTACACTCTTTTCATGTTTATTCTAGCAAATTAAGATTTGAAAGAGTCTAACTTGTTTTTTCAATATTGGAAATGGAAATACGATATGTCTACTAATAAGGAATGGATGAAATTGAAAAATCGAAGCACATCTCAATATCTGCAAGGTGTTGATAAGTTTCTAGAATTTGCTTTCAGCGTTGCATTTCCAAATGAGAACATGCAAATAGAAAGGAGGACAATTAGGTGCCCATACAATAATTGCCCCAATGTGTATTTTAAAATAAGAAGAGATGCTCGCTATGATTTGTTAAAAAATGATATTCTACAAAGCTACACTATATGGGATAAGCATGGAGAATACATGGATAATTTTCATGCTAATAATGAAGTTGAAGTCAATGAAAATCTTGATTATGAAGATATGTTGGACATATTGCAAGTTGCTACTGGGGTAATTGGAACAGGTTTGATCGGGAATGAGGAAAGGAATGTGCATGGCCTTAGTGAAACTACTGAAGAACCTACTGCGGAAGCAGCACAGTTTTATCGGCTACTTTAGGACTATAAAGAGCCATTAGTTTTGGATGGTTCAAATGTTTCTAAGTTGGATTACATTGTGAAATTGCTCCATTTGAAGTGTTTGAACTACTGGAGTGACAGCTCTTTTACTCAATTACTCAAGTTTCAAAATGAGACCCTAGGTTGCAAGCTTCCCAACTCCTTTGCCAAATGCAAAAAGATCATTGGTGACCTGGGTTTAGATTATAGAAAAATTGATACTTGCCCGAATGATTGTGTCATATATTGGCGTGAACATGAAAGCGCCCATCAGTGTCCGAAATGTCTTACCCCTAGATGGAAAAATGAGGAGAGCAAAGCCCTTTAAGATTTTACGATATTTTCCAATAAAATCCAGATTGCAAAGGTTGTTTATGTCAACTAAGACTGCAAAGGAAATGCGTTGGCATAAAGAGGAAAGGATTGATGATGGAACGATGAGACATCCTACTGACTCACCGGCATGGAAGTCTTTTGATGAAGAATTTAAATCTTTTGCAGAAGATCCCCGTAGTGTAAGGCTTGGGTTGGCTGCAGATGGCTTCCAACCGTTCAACAATTTTGGGGGAACATCTCATAGCATTTGGCCTGTAGTGTTGACTCCATATAATCTGCCTCCATGGTTATGTATGAAGCCTCCCTACCTTATGTTATCTTTGTTGATTGATGGGCCTAACTCTCCTGGAATGGATATTGATGTTTATTTGCAGCCACTGATTGAGGAGCTAAAAGAGTTATGGGAAGTTGGTGCCGAAACATATGATGCACACAGTAAACAAAATTTTATCATGTATGCTTCACTCATATGGACAATTAGTGACTTTTCCGCATATGCTGACTTGTCTAGTTGGTGCACAAAAGGGTTATATGCTTGTCCTTCTTGTCACAAGGAACGTGGATCTTGTTCAATAAGGAGCAAAACATCATACATGAGGCATCGACGATGGCTGCCGATGAACCATAGGTCGAGAAAGTGGGATAATGCCTTTGATAAAACAAAAGAAAAAGATGATGCTCTTGTTCCTTTATCAGGTGATGATGTATTGAGCCACTGTAGTAAATTTTGTCAAGTTCCATTTGGCAAAACTGGGACAAAAAGAAAGTGGGATGATACAAATAGTTTGTATGGATGGAGAAAGAAGAGCATATTTTTTAAGTTGCCTTATTGGAGTAAACTCAAATTGCATCACAATTTGGACGTAATGCATGTAGAAAAAAATGTGTATGAGAACATTATAAGGACTTTGATGAATATTAAAGGCAAGACTAAGGATACTCTAAAGGCTCGTTTGGATTTAGTTGAAATGGAGATAAGAGAGGATCTTCATCCAATAGTTGAGGAGGATAAAGTGCGTGGGCCTGTTGGATGTTACACTTTGAGGAGTAATAAAAAATCTGCATTTTGTGAGATGTTTTCGAATCTGAAGGCTCCTGATGGGTATTGTTCAAATATTTGCCGATGTGTGAAAGATAATGGCCGAAAAATCTCATGTATGAAAAGCCATGATCACCATGTATTTCTAGAGCAACTTCTTCCAATTGCGATTCGCGGTCTTCTCCCGAACCAAGTGTGTGAACCTCTTATTGAATTAAGCAATTTTTTTAAGAACTTGTGCTCAAAGACCTTGACTATGAAGGGCTTGGATGCCCTTGAAAGCCAAATTCCTTATACATTGTGTAAGTTAGAAATGATCTTTCCACCATCATTTTTCTCTATTATGGTGCATTTGGTTCTACATTTGGTGGCAGAAGCAAAGATAGCTGGCCCAGTACGATACCATTGGATGTATCCAATAGAGAGGTATATGATAAAGCTATGTGGTGATATTAAAAATGTCTAACTTAGTTTTTTAGTACACCTCTTATTTTATGTATATCTTCTTTTTATTATGTTGATAGGTATTTGCGTACTTTGAAATCATATGTCCGTAATAAAGCACATCCTGAAGGCTTAATTACGAGGGGTTATTTAGCGGATGAAAGCCTTACATTTTGTTCAGGTATATAGATAATATGAATACAAAGTTCAATCACAAATCTCGAAATGATGATGAGCACCAAGAGGCACCTAGTAAGATTGGGTTGTACTTGGACATTTTTACACCACTGGGTCGTCCATTAGGGAAATCCACCCTTCATCACCTTAGCTTAAAGGAGTTTCAGCAAGTCCATTTATATGTTCTTCATAACTATGATGAGCTAATAGAATTTGTCAAGTAAGTGTTCTCTTTTCTTGAGTTTGTAGGATTAATTATTTTCCATATATATGATTGTCTATCTACTTACGTTTGTAAAAAATATTAGGGAGCACAAAGAGAAACTAGCGACAAAAAATCCTAGGAATGTTGAGCGGAGGCATAAAGTTGAATTTTCTAGCTGGGTACATAATCGTGTATGTAACGTATCCTTACCTATGATATATTAAACACCTATAGTTTCCCTTCAGTTTCCCTCTAATCCCTTTTTAAGTTATATATATATATATATATATAGGTGGAGGAACTGTGTAGACAGGGATCTGTGAATGCAAATTTGTATTACCTGGTCTGCAAACCCCTTCAAACTATTAGGTGCTATAGTGGATATATTGTGAATGGTTTTAGGTTCCATATGTTGGATCGATAAGAAAATAGAAATTGTCAAAATAGGAGTGTCATGGTGAGAGGTGATGATTATTCTGACAAAGAATACTATTGTGTATTAAGGGGTGTCTATGAGCTACAATATCCAAATGGGAATCATGTTTTTGCTTTCAAGTGTGATTGGTACGATGTTCAGCATCAAGGAAGAGGATATGAGATTGATGAGTACGGAATAACCAGTGTATGAAGTGGACAATCTTTGAGCATAGATGAGCCATTTGTATTAGAATCACAAGTAGAGCAGGTTTTTTATGTAGGAGAACCTGAAGACAAAGATTGGCTTGTTGTGATAAAGACTGAGCTTTGTGACTTGTTCAAAATGCCAGAAATCAGTGTGGAGGAGGATACACTTGAACAAGCTGACAATGATCCAGTACAGCGGGAGGAAGTATAGCATTCCACTTGTCTTGTGAGGTCATCAACACTTGTAGAGGACATTTGTTTAGCCACGAATGATTTTATGGTTGAAAGAGGTGTTGAAGTGGCTAAATGGGTCAATAAGGAAATAGAGAATATCAAGCAACGGAAGCAGGGGAAACCAGCAAGGCAAAAAAGTTGAAAGAAGCAGAATAGGCAAGAGATGGATTTGGATGGTTTCATTGTTGGTGATGATGTTGAAGTCTAAATAATGGATGTTTTGACTATTCAACAATGTCTTATGTACTTTTGGTCATGCATATGGTTGCATATAAGCTAGCTAATAGTACTTTTGATTAACTTAAACGAATTAATTATCGCTATGTATGAGGATCCTCGTATGTCCTTACTTTCTTTTGTTAAATTGTTTATTGTTCTGTTTATAATTTTTGCCAAGTGGCTTGCTGTTCATCCATGTCTGGAAAGGTAAGAAAAATCCTTTAATAATTTTCACCCTTTTTATGTAATTATAATTTTTCTTACTACGTATGTCATATCCAGTGCTTTCTAATAACATTTGCCCTATATCCATAGTCTGATCAAGCTATTAATCATTTATTATTGTTACCGATCACAGGTATGGTTGGACGAGGTCAAGGTAAGAATACATGCAGAAATGCGGAAGGTGGAAGAAGTGTGTCTGTCCAAAATGAACTTCAATTTTTAGGGAAAGGAATGAATAAAATGGGTTCGGTTGGCCTTGATATTGATATTGGTTCCAATACACATAGTCCCATAGAAGAAGAAGTTCAAAATGACAACTTAGTTCCTAGTCCTCCAAGAGATCAACAACGTAAATGCCCATAATAAGTTCTTAATTGCATTTCTAAGGTATTAATCATTGTTATGATCAATTGTGAATGCTTATTTTTGGCATGTTAAATAATTTTTTTCCTAATCATATGCTATTTGGCTAACAAGGTGCGTGGTGAAAAAAGAAAATATCCAAGTAAGTTTCCTAGAAGAGCTGAAGCTGTTTTAACTGCGCATGAAGCAGCAGATGCGACTCGAAAGGCTGATGCAAATGGACTTGATAATAATCAAAATCAGAGGGTAACAGCAAAGTACATGCATGCAAAGAGACAGAGAATTCAAAGTGAACCAAATGATGCAAATAGTAGTCAAGGTAATAAACTTGATATTGATATTGGTTCCAATACACATAGTTCCATAGAAGAAGAAGTTCGAAATGACAGCCTAGTTCCTAGTCCTCCAAGAGATCAACAAGATAAATGCCCATAATAAGTTCTTAATTGCATTTCTAAGTTATTAATCATTGTTATGATAAATTGTGAATGCTTATTTTTGGTGTGTTAAATAATTTTTTTTCCTAATCATATGCTATTTGACTAACAAGGTGGTGAAAAAAGAAAATATCCAAGTAAGTTTGCCAGAAGAGCTGAAGCTGTTTTAACTGCACATGAAGCAGCAGATGTGACTCGAAAGGCTGATGCAAATGGACTTGATAATAATCAAAATCAGAGGGTAACGGCAAAGTACATGCATGCAAAGAGGCAGAGAATTCAAAGTGAACCAAATGATGCAAATAGTAGTCAAGGCAATAAACTTGACAATAAATAAATGTATCTTTTGTATTTGATTTTGAATTGCTTTCTTTAGCTTCATTTTAGTTGTTATTTAATACTATTTATGATAACCTATTTTAGTTCATCAATTTATTAAGCTTCTGCTACAAGTACGAAAAAAGGGAAAGGTCAAAGAGGTAAGCATAGAAGCTTGGTGGTTGAGAAGAAAACTCTTGGTGGTCAATGTAAGCTTGAAGTAGAAATACCAGACTATGTTCGCCAAGCCATTGGAGATAATGCTCGGAACCTGGTGAATTTTTATGTCTATGTTGTGACAACAACGGCTTTGATGGATGCAAAAGATTGGGGATATGTGGCTTCTACATATGGTCCTGCAATGTGGCCACAAGTTTAGGTTTGTTTTCGAACTTTAATTTGAAGAAAATACAGGCATATTATTATGTCTATACCAAAGCCTCATAGGAGTTGTTTTTAACATAGAGACAATGCTTATATTTATAAACAGAATAAGTTCAAAATCAAGGATTCTGAGCATGAATTGCCTAGACTGCAAGCTTTTGTTATGTATGCAATGCAAAGATTATATCGATACTGGAAGTCTCGTCTGCATACATACTATAAAGAATGTGGAGCAACACATGAGGAACGTCTGGATAATCCACCTGAGGATTTTTCAATTGATAATTGGAGACATTGTTGTGCAACTTTTGATTCTGATGACTTTAAGGTGATATGGTTCACTTAAATATTGGTTTTATTTCTTAATGAGATGATTACAAATGATGTCCTCTTATTTCTAGGCAGAGGTTGATTTATGTTCATTTCATTAATCTTGAATTATAGAATAAGAGTGCAAGGAACAGTAAGAATAGAAAATCAGACAAGTGGTGTAAACATTCAACTGGGAATTTGGCTTTTCCTGAGGTTGAGGATATTTTGGTGAGGATTAAATGCATAAAAATTAAATTATTTGCTGATTATTTATTTTTAGAATTCACTAGCAAAATCTTATAATTGTAGACTAAGAAGAACAACAAGGTAAAGCCTACTGCTGATGTTATTTGGCTAGCAGAACACACTCATATAGATGATGGAGTGTTGGTGTGGGTTGATGATAAGCGCTCAAAGCAAATGCATGTAAGTATCGTCTTTAAATGTTTATTAACTTGCAAATCAAGCAACTATATCAAGTTTGATGCTAATCTGATATATTTTTAGAGTGACCTCCATGACCTTGTACAAAACAAGGACAAAGAAGGAGCCCCTCAAACGCAAGAAGAAATGTTGCTTCAAGTCCTTGGATCAAAATCTACGTATACTTGTGGCAAAGGTAGTGGCTATGGTGGTTCCATTAAAGCGAGGATAAATGAAGAACAACAACAAAAAAATACATGAGCAGCAAAAGCAGATAGAAGAGCTACAAAGCCGATTAGATGCAAGTCAAAAGGAAATGGAGGAACACAAAGCAACACAACAACATAATATAATAGCCATGGAGGAGCGTTTAATGCAAGCTATATCTAATCAAAGCACAAGGTAAGATATATTGTCGTAGCGTCTTCTTCCTCTTCTTCCTTCTCCTCTAATTTTCCCTCATATTGTTGGTTTATGTTGTTTCTCCGGCATGTGGCCGTCGAGTTGGGTGTTGATCTTCGGCCGTGTGGTCCGTTACTTGTGTAAATACATATGTATTTTTTTTTTTCCGTGGACTTATCTTGTCCACCAATTTTTTGGAAAGTAAAAATTTGTATTACTTCCAAAACTGATTCCTTCCCAATTCCAACTTTCCCGGTTCCAAGCTCCCACTTTCTTGATTCCTTCCCTTCGGCCGTCTTCTATGTTCTCAGTTCTCATCTCACAGCACTCAAAGACTCAAACCCTAAATGTTTGTAGATTAGCGTTTGCTTCTGGGTTAATCGAAAACATTTGCAGAATTTTTTCAACTCTAAACGTTTGCTTTGGATTTCTGGGTTCTCAAACCCGACGTCTCAGTTCTCATAGCTCTCAGATCCACGTTTTCTGGCAAGGTTTTGCGGATTTGCTTTCGGGTTTCTTGTTTCTGGTCGAATCAGCTGTGAACGGCAACAAAATTGTGTTTTCTGACAACGTTTAGCTTTAGGATTCCGAGTTCCTACAAGGCTACAACTCTCACATCCGCGTTCTCGTGTCGGTAACTTCATATTTTGATCTCTGATTTTGACTTTCGTTTAATTCGGCTATAGTTTGGGTTTAATGTCTGTGTATGGTTTAAATTTGTTTTGATTGTGGTCCATGGTGGCTGATTGTTGTGGGTTCATGATGGTTGTGGTGTTGTTTCGATTTTTTCTTCGTACTGTTGGTGAACGAAAAGAGAATTTTCTTGTTGTGGCTATGACTTAAATTCTCTGATTTTTGTTTGTTGTGGGTTCATGATGGTTGCACATAGTGGTGCTGACTGCTGACACATTTTGTTGCTGTGGTTCACCTCTTGTTAAAGACATCTTGCTTCTAAAATGTGTTGCCCTCAAGCTTCTACATTCAATGATTCAATGGACAGAAACATAGCTGCAAAATTATGGTTTTAATTTGACCAGAAAAAAGTTGTAATTCAAGGTAGCTTATAATTCAGTTTTTTTTTTTCATTATACCAGTTAACCGTTAACCGTTAACAGAACCAGGAAATCGGTTAACCGATCCGAAAAAGCAGTTAGCCGAATATTTCAGTTCGGTTACGGATCGAATGTTGGCCGAACCGAACATTCGGTTAACCGATTATTCGGTTAATCGAAATTTTCGGTTCGGTTATGGTTCGGTGTTTTAACTAACCGAATTTTCGGTTAACCGAAAAACCACTTAACCGGTTTTGCACATCCCTACATACCTTCCACAGCAATTTTGGTGGATAGCAGTAGTTAGCATAGTTATTGCTATTTGTTGTAATACTTTCCTACATTTCCCATTGATAAAAATAATTACATCACTTCATCTTATTTGCTAAAAAAGGAATCTCAATCCAGCCACAAAGCTTGCTCCGGACCTCTTTACAAAAGGTACAACGATAAAATAGATGTTTGCGGTTCACCATTGATTTGAGGAATTGCATTGCACTTGATTTCTTATTCGATGAAACGAACTAGAAATGACACTTTTTTTAAAGCTATGTTGGATCACTTTGGTTTGCTATTTAACATAGTTCCTTTGCATCTATAGGTGCGTGTCTCATGACGGTGGTGACGATAATTCTGGTCAAGAGTGATAGACAAGTGAGAAGCAACAACGGGAATGTACATTTTGTGGAACATATTGACATTCTTCTTGGCTGTGTTATGAACTAGCCGAAAATGGCTTGTGATGGCTATTTTTTGGATGATGTGGTATACTC
>JAKOGI010000288.1:347500-417500 GCA_029747015.1 Carnegiea gigantea
ACTAGATATGGAAAAGACATATGATCGAGTTGAATGGAACTTTCTATTTAGCATATCACAAATATTTGGCTTCCATTCCAATGCGTAGAATTGATTAAAGCATGTATATGTACAATTTCCTATTCTATTATAGTGAATGATGACGTGTGTGGTTTCTTTTTACCTACGGGAGGCATTAGACAAGGAGATCCCTTTTCTCCCTACCTTTTCATTATTTGTAACTAGGGCCCTTCCGAAGGTGCTCTGGCGAAAGAAATGCGGGATTGGAATTAAGCTCTCTCCTAGAGCTACACTTTTCACAGATGATAGTCTTCTTTTCTGTCGAACTAACATTGAATCTTGTAAAGAGCTTAGCTCGATCCTGAATGGATTCTGTCAACGTTCTGGTTACCTCATTAACTTTCAGAAATCATCACTAACATTCTCTAGTAATGCTAAGGCACATGACAAACAATCTGTCTTATCTATATTCAATATCACGCATCAAGATAATTTTGGTAAGTACCTTGGTTGCCCAGTGTTTAAGGGCAGACAAAAAATAGAAACTTTCTCAGAATTGATGAGCAGAACAGCTGAAAAACTGGAAACCTGAAAAACTGTTGAACCTAAATTTTTGACAAATTTTAAATTCGTAAAATATAACATTTAGATAACCATTATGTTCTGATATAAAATCGAAATAAAAGTAAATATGATAGTATAACAAAAATAATTACAAAATGTATGTTTTTGTATGGTTACCAACAAATTAATTCCCCCCCAAATAACAACTAAATAAAGGGGGCCTCATGTGTGTACTCTTTGGGTTGTGTTCAAATAAGCATATAAAAACAAAAAAAATATCAAACCAGAATGGTGATTACATCCCAAAAAGCCAAACATTGATCAACAAATGAGCTCTTATTCAAATAAGCAATCCGTACATTAAAGGGCCTTAATCTTATGTAAGCCAAGTGGTTTTATGACTCTCTAGTATGTGTAGGTCATATGAGCTGTAATGAGAGCACATAGTAGCGGTAAAAATCATATTTATGTGGTCTTGTGCAAAAAAGAAAAAAAAAACCCAATCAAAGGGAGGGGCTTTTGACTTCAACGTCCTCACGAGGAAAATAAGTGAATAAAAAAAAAGTGGCATTATGATGAAGGGGATGGAAGTCATCTTGTGGATGGTAACATACCCACGTTCCCCCACCATCTCCCACTGACATTCACATAAAAGCAAAATGAAAGCAATTACTGGACCCACTATTCTTCCACTCTGTCCATTATAAATGAATGAAGCAGGGGATAAATAATAAGGGGTAGAAAAAGTGACAGAGTCAGCGAAGAAGCAGAGAAAGGTACGAACCTGAAAGAGAGGCAGTTTCACAAATGAACTGGTATTCGAAAGAATTTGAAGAATTAGAGGAGGTGAATCAAGGATCAAATCCAGTCTTCTGCACAAGTTCAAGCAAAATTTCAAGGTAATACAACAACGGAGTGTTAAGAAAAAAAGAAAAGACTTTTGTCAATCCAAAATTTTCATCTACTCATTTGCAAGTCTTTCATAGTTAATCACAACAAATGGCGTGCCACAAGGTTGAAGATGTTGTCGTGGAATAGCGAAACGAAGCCCAAATCTCTAACTTGGTTCAGGTTTTAATCAAAATTCTTTTAATCTTGCAAAATGTTGGTTCCCGCAAGAATCAGAAAACTTATGGATCCTGGTTCTGACAAAATCTATGGATCTCGTCGGATCCGAGGTCCTATTGACCAAATGGACTCATAGAGTTTTTTTCCCCTCATTTTTTTCCCTTATCAAGTATCGAGGTGCTTGAAAGTTATATGTATAAAACGGGGGTAATTAGACTTTCTCTCTTCAAATTGAGCAAGGCTAAATGTTAGCAGTTGCAAGAGATTGATAGATACATTCATAGACAGAGACCTTGATGCAGAACAAGAAGATTCGTTTTACATTGATAGAAGAGACGTCCACTATAAAAAAAAAAAAAAGGAACTCAAAGGCTAAGCAAAATAAATTAGGGAGTTAAAGTCCCCTTTATAAGCATGGAGTTTTTATTTTTTATAAATTCAATTCACCGCGAAACTCTCTTGGATCAACTCCTGCGTATTAACTCTAGCTAAAATCCAAAAAAGGGGGTATCGTAATGCCAAGGATCAAGTCGTGAATATCTTGAACTGGATGGCAGCGTTAACAAGGAATTTGCATAAAACTCTGGGATTTCCCCTGACAACTTAAACTCTTAAATAATATATCAAAATGGTCAACCTGCAAATATGCCAGAACACGCAATGTGGTATACAAGTTCTTTCTTGGACTTCTAGTAGGCAGGACATATTATCTGAGCTTTGTTGGGGATTAGTACTGTTCATATTGGTGATACTTCAAATAAATATAATTGAATGGTTTTACAGTAAGGAGGCTAGCACTTATAAATTATAAGTGATTTTATGTGTCTATTACAACAAAATTTATAAGCGGGAAAATGAAATATACAGCTAAGTCCTACATAGACTAGAACTACGGTGACTTGACTTCAATAACGATACGTTGGAAGATCGATATAAAATATTCGGATTCAGTATAACTCGAAGTCCTCAAACGGGCTCAAATCGATTCCCCTCTCTCCACAAAAAATTAATTTTTCAAAGTCGATTGGACTTACCCACTCAAATGCCAAAAAGTCAAGCCTCCTAATGCAGAAAACGTCCCCCCTCAAATTTCCAAGTCTACAAAATGGGCCAAAAAAAAACTTATTTATTCCCCCTCTTTAATAAAAAGCTAAAGTTTCATTTCTGTGACTTTTTGATACACGTTACGTAACCAAAAAAAATTTTGAAAAAATGAGTTTTTGAAGTCGAAGCCTTTTTCAAATAATAATTATGGCAAGATAGACCAGACCCGAGCCAAACATATAGTGAAACTTACCAAATTTCCCTGCTTCCATGACATAAGCCGAAATAAAATTTGGATCAAGAACTACGTCGATTTGATCCCATTAAGGGTACACAGGAAGCCCTCAAATAAATTTTGGGTCCAATCGGAAGTCTACATGTATATATATATATGGACCAATTCCAGGAAGGGATAAGTCAGCAAATAAAAAAAATGGTCGCAAAATGGCTAAAAAAATATATAGACAACTTAGCTATTAAAGCCCCAGAAAATCAAACAACCAAACTAAATCAAATTTGCGGCAATAATTTAGTGCATATAAATAAAATCCACAACTAAAATCAAATTAAATTATGGTTATTAACATAACCAAAATAAAATAAAAATTAAATCAAATTAAATTTTAAAGAACTACGGCTGGTTTGATCCTCTATAAAAGAGGTACTTAGGCGGCTTACGACAAAAAGTGAGTGCGACCCAAATTTCAAATCAAATAAAATTACCTATTTTCTAACCTGCACATGAAAAATGTGTATGTATAGTACCTTTCCTAAAATGTGCCTATACAACCACTATCTGATGCAATTAAATTTTGGATACGAGCAATTCGACATTAAAAACATGTTAATTGTAGACCCAAATTATGTATGAAAAGCAAAACCAAGAAAGAAAATAAAAATAGAATGAGTCGGAATCATAGGGTGGTCTCCTCGAACGGGAGATATAATTAAGGAGTTATATCCTCTTGAATAGGGTCGTACTCAAAATAAACTAATATATAGGTTTGTACGTTGGAAAGTTGTGTTGTGCATATTATTTATTTTTATTAAATTTTTGCTCAACATAATTTTTGGCATGCTCAGTGGGACCCTATTATCCTTTTCATCTCCGATTTGTTTATATTTGACTAATGTTATTATTTTTCTTTCTTTCATTTTTGTTTTTTTTTTTTTGGGTGTGTTTTCCACAAATGAACAATAGGATCTCAAGTCACTATCAACTTCAATGAGCTTCCCGTCACCTTCATGATCAAATGTGGCATGTTCCAAGCAAGGAAAAAACATGTAAGTGGTCTCATTGTTGGGCCACGATCCATCCTTGCCGAGTTTTCATTGTCAAATTCAATAGAACCACTATGGGGCCACGAAAGGCCAAGCAAGATCGCCCCTAAGACCCATAAACTGCTTACCAAGAAGGCTTTCAAGAACCTAAAGCGCAATAAGTGCAGAAGCGACAAGCATCACACTAAGCCTAATGCACCCAAGTTAGCTCCATCATCAGCTTTTGAGCTAGTCAAAACAACCTTGAGGAGGGCTTCTCAGCAAAAGTCATCCTCCACGGCTTGCCCCTCAATGGTTAGGCCATTCAGCCCAGTGCTAACTCCACACCCCAGCCAAGTTCCATCTTGGAGGGGAGCCCGCACAAGGGAGGCACCAGCAACTTGAGGGACAATCCAACCAAGGCAAGCTCGGGTCCCTAATCTACCCCTGAGGCAAGATCGAGTTCCTTCCTCAGGCCCGATGCGGACTTGGGCTCCTGCATCCACCAGGAAGGGGGCAAAGCCAACCAAAAAAAAAAAAATCCTAACCTTGAAGAACCCCAATAAGCCATTTGGGGAAGGAATCTTGGGAGTCAAAAAGGCTCCTCAAGTTCACCCTACGAGGCGGATTTTCATCAGGACTTCCCCATTGATATTTCGGTAGCTGAGGTAATTATGACCTCCTATTCAAAGGAGAGAATAATACCTAAAAATTCAAAGGTTAAATTTTTCAAGCCTTCAACCTCAAGTATTCTCGCCATGGTACCAAGACCTTTGCAGGTCGATGAGGCTACCATTCCTCGAGTTCCTATAAAAGTCAGAAGGGCATTGCCTCCTAAATCACAGAGTCAAAGTGACTTGACCTCAAAAGGGATTGAATTACAAGTCTATAGTGGCCTGATCACAAGATCAAGGGCCAAAGCATTAACATATGCTGAGGTGTCTTTACAATCTTCCGTCACCACCCTCAGCCAAGGTAGGGACCAACCTGAGGCACAACATGAGGTTATAAGTCCTATCTTTTATGATCTCAGAACTATCTTCCATGAAGAGGAATTGTCGGCTTTTATCCCACAAGGCCAAATTATCCAGGATGATCAAGCCAACAACATGCTGGTCTTACTGACCAGCACTCCAAACCTCAAGGAATAAATGCAACAGTTGCAAAGGAGGCTTGCAAAAAAGGAGGTTGAAATTGCTAATCTCGTAACTCGCCTTGAAAAAACAAAGAGCGTGAAAAAAATAATGAGGCTTACAGTAGCAACATAGTTATCACTCCACAAAACATCAAGGAGTTGATAGCACAAGGGATCAAAGAGCACCAAGCAGTCATGGATCCTCTAGCATTGAGGTACAGGAACCCGTATCCAAGTCATTATGACTCGATTCCATTCCCGAAAGGTTATCAAAAGTCAAACTTCAAAAAGTTTGATAGGATAAATGGATCATATGAGCATTTGGCCCATTTTTACTTGATATGTGGTGAAACTTCCTTGAATGATGCATTGCTAATTAGGTAGTTCGTACAGTTACTTAAAAAGGCAGCTTTTACATGGTATACTCAGCTTCAGCTTGGATCATTGCACACTTGGAATAACCTCCAAAGGGTATTCCTAGCTCAATATGTGAATTTAAAATGCACGGTGTCCATAATAGACCTTGTTGACACATACCAGAGGCCAAATGAGAGTGTGAATCATTTCATTACAAGGTGGAGGAGCCTAAGCTTGCAATGCCCAGAAAGCTAAGTGAGCAATCGGTAGTTCAAATGTGTGATAACAATTTAGACCCTCAAATTGCTACATACGTTAGCACTGCTGAGCCTCAAAATTTTGACCCCTCGTGTCTAAGGCAAGCAAAGTCAGAAAAGTATACATCTCAAGAGGGAAGAAATCAAGAGGTCAATCAAGAAGGGAGAGTCAATGGCCACTTTTGTCAGAACAAGCCAAAGCCAACCAATGGCAAAAATTTTCAAAAAAAAAAAAAAATGGTAAATGCAAGTAGATGAATGTGAAGAGGTGAACGTTAAGCCTGTATATGCCACTTAAGAAGTGGGCTAAGTAACTCTTCAGTCAAGTTGTTAACCCCAGCCACTAGAATCAGTGGGGAAAAAGAAGAAGAAAGAAACGACACCAGAGATACCACTAATATCGGTGAATGCTAAAGAAAAGGGTGAAGAGGAAGTAATTCCCTCAAGCTCAAATAGCAAAAGCACCGCTAAGAACAAGCAGTCAACTAAGGACTCTAAGAAGGATCTTCGTGTCCCAATCCCTTTTCAAGTTTGCCAAGGGTCTCATAAGGAAAAGGTTCGTTATAATGTCATCTCTCATCTTAAGCGAATCCCAGTGCGCTTAAGTGTCTATGACGGTTTACAAATGTCCAAAGAGCTAAAAAGGACACTTATTCAGGCGTTAATGGACCCTAATGACTACAAAGATCAGGTTGACCCTATTGAGGTGGATGAGGTGTTGTCCTCCCCTTTAAATTGGTGTGCTCCATGCATGGCTTGCATAACGTTCTCTGATGAAGACCTCCCGTTGGGGTCTACGAATCACAACAGACCTCTGTATATCACTAGTATGATCGGGGATAAAAGAGTAAATTGGATCCTACTTGACTATGGTTCTGTAGTCAACCTTCTTCCATTAAGGGTATTGACAACAATAAGGATAACACCAAATCAGTTGTCGTAAACTTTGCTCACAACACAAGGATTTAATCAAGTGGGGCAAAAACCTTTTAAGCATGATTGCTTTGAAAGTTGAGCTAGATGACCTTTACACAGATGCTCTTTTTAATGTAATAGATACTGATACTTCTTACAATGCTCCACTTGGGCAGCCATGGCTTTATACCAGTATGGCTATTGCCACCACTCTTCACCAACGTTTGAAATACACTGACGAGGATGGCAATGAGAAAACAATCCGTGGGGATGTAAATCCTTTTCATGGGGAAGACGTTAATTACGTTGATGGCAAGTTTTATAAATTAGTGAATTCTGGAACCTCCCAAGTTCTTTTAGTCTAAAAAAGGGGGCAACCAAAAAGAAAATCCCAGGGCTCTTACTTTGCCTCAAAAGGTTACTTCAGCTCAAAAGGTCATTCGAGTTGTCAACAGTTACGCTAGTGAAGTTAAGGAATATCAATCCTTATGATCAAAGGTGTTATTCAAATATACATCGAAGGAGAAAAGAAAGGCTGGCTAAAAGGCCTTGACATCGGTAAAGGAACTTGTGAACTCTCTTGTCATGAGTTACATTCTTTACCTCCAATGAATTGACCAGTCAATGCCTAAAGAAAACTTGTCATAAGAGCATTACTCAGATACAAGAGAGTAGTTTTAGGAGGAAACTCATCAAACTCTCTGACAAAAGCGTCTTCTTTAAGCGGTCCGCCTCTAAGAGAATTGTCATACTCTCAAAGGAGGAAGAAGGACAATAATAAGAGGGGCATTGCCAAAGCCAACAAACAAATAAACATCTCTTATGAAGGTGGAGTCCTAAAAGCATCATTTCAGGGGGATACCTCTTAAGCACTCTAGGTATCACATGATGGGAGAGTTATTAAGGCTTATGCCATGAATGATGCAGGTTTTACACCATAAGAGCAAGAGATGTTCTCTCAAAATGAACAAGATCAACCTTAAATCTCAGTTTTTCAGACTCGGCAAGTCAATGGACCTAAGCAAAAGAATATCCAAGTTAGAAAGCAGAAAAAGTGGAAGCTGAAGAAGAAAAGGTATCAACCTAGGAGCTTTGTTTAGATTCGTGAACAAAATGATGTTAGCCAAGTTAAGCAAGTAGAACAAGTTAATTTTGTGTCCATTGTAGATAAGAAAGATGCTTAAAATTTTGAATTTCATTGTCAAAGGAGCTCCCAAAGATAATAAGATTGATATGAGAAATCATGAAATGTGTGGTGAAGTTCAAGCTCAAGTTGATTCACTTAAAAGTTTAAATGGTGACTTAGTTGCTATAGAAGAAAGATCCTCTGAGCATTTTGTCAAGGTTGTTCAACTGGCACTACCAAAAATGGAATATGATGCTCAAGTAACAATCGATGAGCTTCGAGAGATAAATTTAGGAACAACTGATGACCCCAAACCAATTTTTGTTAGTACCATGTTGAATGAGGAAGAAGTGATACAATATGAGCAACTCCTTCGGGAGTACAAAGATGTACTCTCTTGTAGATATCAAGACATTCCAGGTTTAGATCTGAATGTTGCTGTCCACAAGTTAGCTGTTTCTGTGATAAAGCGGCCTTAACGATGCTTTTGTCCCGAACTAACAATCTAAATAAATGCTGAGGTGGACAAGGTTATAAAGTCTAACTTCATTCTTGAAGTACCTAACTTGGTTGGCTAACATCGTACCTCTTCAGAAAAAGAATGGTTAACTTCGGATATGTGTGGATTTTAGGGACTTAAACAATGCATGTCCCAAAGATGATTTCTCACTGCCAATCACTGAGCTCTTTGTGGATGCCACTACGGGTTCCAAGCTCTGTCCTTTATGGATGGTTTCTCAGGGTACAACCAAATAAAAATGGACCCCGAAGATGAAGACTTAACTGCCTTTCAAATGCCACAGGGCATATACTGGTATACGGCAATGCCATTTGGTCTGGAAAATGTCGAGGCCATCTACTAAAGGGCTAGGACAATCACTTTTCATGATTTCCTCCAGAACCTAGTTGAATGCTATGTTGATGATTTGGTTGTGAAAACGAAAGATAGCGAAAATCATCCTCATGACCTAAGAAAGGTCTTCGAAAACTTGTGTGTACACCAACTCAAGAGGAACCCCTTAAAATGTCCATTTGGGATTACTTCGGGGAAGTTCCTCAGTTTTGTTATTCGGAAGGAAGGAATTGAAATTGACCCCGATAAAGTCAAAGCCATAATCCAAATGCCCCATCCAAGAAATTTAAGAGGATTACAGGGTTTATAAGGAAGACTGGCATATGTAAGGCAGTTCATCTAAAATTTGTCAGGAAGGTGTCAACCTTTCATAGGACTCTTGAAAAAAGACACACCCTTCATTTGGGATCAAGCTTGTCAAAATGTTTTTGAAAGCATCAAGCAATATTTCACAAGGCCACCTGTCCTAATGGCTCCAGCACAAGGAAGACCCCTAATCCTATATACGGCAGCCCTTGAACGATAATTAGGGGCTATGGTAGCCCAAAATAAAGATGAAGAGAAGCAAAATGCTTTGTATTACATTAGCTGGATAATGGTAGGTGCAGAAGTACATTACTTGTCCATAGAGAAAATTTGCCTTGCCTTGGTTTTCGCTATTGAAAAGTTACGACACTACCTTTTTTACCATCATATCATTTTAATTTTGAAGGCAGATACATTAAAGTATATATTATCGAAGCACATGCTATCAGGGAGATTAGTTAAATGGGCTATGCTTTTGGCCCCTTTTGACATCAAGTTCATGCCTCAAAAGGCAGTAAAAGGACAAGCTATAGTCGATTTTCTAGCAGCACATCCTTGTCCAGATAATGAGAAACTGCCTGACGATCTGTGAATGATGAAGTTATGCTCGCTGAAATAAAAACATGGTAGTTATAGTTTGATGGGGCGGTAAGAAGTCGAGGAGTTGGAGTAAGAATTGTGTTTGTCACACCATTAGGAGGACTTATCCCTTACTCATTCTCTCTCCTTGAGATCTATTCAAATAATATGGCTGAATATGAGACACTCATCATTAGCCCTTAAAAAGCATATTGACCATCTTAAAGTATTTGGTGATTCCCAATTAATCATCTAACAAATAAATAGTCAATACCAGGTCAGAAATGTCAAATAAGCACATCTCTACAAAAGGGAAAGAAGCCTTATGAACCAATTCATTCAAGTAGACGTCAATCATGTACCGAGGTCTAAAAATGATAAAGCAAATGCCTTAGCAAAGTTGGCTGCTTCACTAACACTCCTTGATGAAATGGAAATTGAAATAACAATTAGGGAACATCACTTGTTGGCCTCGACTTTAGACTATTTGGATGAAACCCAAGAAATAAATATGGTCTCAACTTTTGAGATCATAGAAGAAGTATATTGGAGATAACCTCTCATTGAGTACATTCAATATGGCATCTTATCCACTGATCCGAAGAAAGAGGTAGATGTAAAACAACGAGTACTAAAGTTTACATTTAAAAATGATACCTTATATCAAAAGACATTCGATGGGGTCTTAGTCAAATGCTTGTCAGGGGAGGAGGCTGCTTATGTCCTAAATGAAGTTCATGCTGGGGAATACGGTGCTCATCTTGCATGTCCAAGACTTGCTAATCAAATCAAAAGGTTAGGCAATTACTGGCCAACCATGGTTCAAGATCCGATAAATTTTGCCAACACATGTCAAACTCGTCAAATACATGGCGATTTTATTCATTAACCACCACAATTGCTCCACTCAAATATATTATCTTGGCCCTTCCATACGTAGGGCCTAGATATCATAGGATGTTTCAAGCCATCTTCTTCAAGCGGCCATATATTCATCTTAGTAGCCATATACTTCTCAAAGCGGACTGAGGCTATTCCGTTAAGAGCAGTGGGGGCAAAGCAAGTTGCTAACTTCATCAGGACCCATCTCATTTATAGATATGGAGTCACACACAAAATCATTTTAGACAATACCCTCTACTTTAAAATCCAAATGAGGATAAGGCTTATGAAAAAGTACAAGCTTAGACACAGCTTCTCATCAAGTTACAATCTATCATCAAATGGTCAAGCTGAGGCATTTAATAAAGTGCTTTGCAAGATCCTAAAGAAAACGGTCTTAAGATCAATGAGGGATTGGCATGAACGACTAATAGAAGCATTATGGGTTTATCGAATCACAGTCCGAACTACAACTAGTTACACGCCCTATAACTTAGTTTTTGGCTCGGAAGCCACGCTGCTCCTCGAGGTGCAATTACCCTCCCTAAGAGTGGCCATGCAATTTACTGATCCAGATGAAAAAACTCAAGTTACATTGGCCGAACTGGAAGCATTAGATGAGTGTCGGTTAATGGCCCAACAAAGGCTTGAAATTTACCAAGCTCAAATGGCTGGTGCATTCAACATGCGACTTAGGCTTCGCTCATTTGGCATTGGTGATTTAGTTTTAACAATAAGGAGACCTATTGTCATCAATTGAAAGACACAAGGAAAGTTTGAGTCCAAATAGGAGGGCCCCTATGTAATCACCAAGATCTTTCCTAAGAGGGCACATGAGCTCTCAAATCATGATGGACACATAGTATATGCTTGCATCAATGGCAAATTTATAAAGAAATTCTTTACTTGAAGTTTCTGGATAATTGAATTGCATTGAACTACGAAAGGCTTAATCCCTCGAAAGGGGGCACGTAGGCAGTCCAACTTCAAACTGGATCCAGCCACAAAAATAAAGAAATCTCCTCTTCCCCTGCATGTTAAAAAAAATCATGTGAAGTATCGAATGGTTATGTGATGTTTATAGTAAGGATTATTTATTAATTACTCTTTATTGTGTAATTATTTTGATTTTCATTAAGGGGGGAAAGGAATTAAAAAAACAAAAGGAAGAAGGAAAAAAAGAAAAGAAAAGGGAAGAGACGTTTATGCTTTATTGCAATAGCATAAATAGTATCATACAAAATAGATTGAAGGTTGGAAATATAAATACAAAAGAATCAAGAAATACAAAACAAAGCTAAACATTATTAAAGGAGATTATAGAGCCAATCAAAATCTTTAGATGGTCCTTCTTCTTCTCCAAATCCAGTAGCTTGGAATGTCCAGGTTCAACCAAGTCGGCCTTTACATGTTCTGCTTCCTTTATCTTTAAATATAAAGAGGATTTCAGCTTGCTCTCTGCCTGAATTAAACTTTGTTGTTGGATGGTTAAATCCTCTCGCATTTTGCAAATTCGTTCCTCCTCCCTTAGAATCGCTTGCTACTTAACTTTAAGTTTTGATGTTTCATAGATAGATTATTGACCTGACCTTCAATATGAGCAATTTTAGAAGAACAAGCGAGATCTTGGTTAGACAAAGCTTTAACTCGCTTAACATCCACTAATTCTTTGATCTTTGCAGCAGTCTCGACAATACCAAATATGTCCTCTATTTTAGAGGAAAGCCAACAAATTTCTATTGTACTAAGCTTATAGATGTCAATCATGGAGCGAAGTGCACTTAAGGATTGGAAAACTCGTGCTCTGCTAGCTAACAAGTCCCTGGCAGAGCCATGATTAGAAATAATACCAATGATCACCTCTACTTTCAGAATGCTCTCTCAAACCCAATCCTCATTCAAGTTGTAAAAAAGACTCGCGAAGAAAGTAAGGATGCTTTGAATAGGCATGGCTTCAACCAAGTCATCAAAAGTGTTAGGCATAGGAACTATAGCAATTACTACTGCATCAAGGTGCTCTACTGCAGCAAGAGATGCCTCATATATGGATACTTCTATTTTTTCCATGGGGGCATCTTGTTGATTCAAAGTCCCTTGTTCAGTGCAAGTATTCAAGTCCACGATAGGTAAATCTTCAGATCTGTACCAGTTCCTATATCAGAATCATCATAATGATGTGCTCATAACGAGCCTTCTTGAAGTTTATCTCGATGGGTGATTGATTATGAGAATTTTCCATGGTAGGTGATCGATCATTGGGAGTCCTTCTATTTTTCTTTTTCTATCACCTTTTGTTGCCTCCAGAAACCTTGGTCTTTTCTTTTTCAAAGGATTATACTGAAACTTTCTCCATGGCATAACTATCACCCGTAACTCCCAAATTTCAACAGCCCTGGGAACGAACTCGCAGAGAGGGCATAGGTGATCAATAATGTAAACAGTTTCCCTCAAAAGCTCTTTCTTATTCGTTGTAGTCTAAAGAACCTTTTCAACTGACTGACTTAAATAAGGGGTGCTGATTTTGTTCCACCAGCTACAGTAATCCCAAGAACAGACTCCTTTATAATGGGAAGGAGGAATATAGAACTTACCCCTTGTATCTCGCCTTTGAAGGTCAGCATGGGCTTGTGCAAGCTCCATTATACTCCTTTGCTGTCGAAGGTCTTTGATAAAGCTTAAGCAATTAGATGGAACCCCTTGATCGAATCCAAATAGGCGAGCAAATCAGTTGGGGTAATAGGGCTCCAAAAGCAATTTAGTTCCAACATGTACAGGAAGTACAGAGGACCAAATAGACAAAACAAATCTACAGTCCTCATCTAGTAACCCCATGTCAATCGTATCTCAGTCACTTCGAAAGTCTTTACGATAAGACCTAGCTCTGAGAGAAAGATATCTCATATCCCTGAAAATATGTCTAGCTTGGGATAAGGAAAGTATGCTATCAAGCAATCCAGCATAACGAATAAAGGTGGGAAAGTCACCAGGACAGTCGCTAACTGGGCGACGACGATGTAAATAGGGAAATAACTCTGTTAACCAACCTATTACATAATGGCTAGGAAAAATTACGTTAGCTTTATCAGGATGGTCTGGATGACTTGCTGCCTCTACTAAGCCACGATGGATGTAGCCAAGCACAGTTGGAGCTAATGAAAGTCGCTGCCCAGAAGCCATCAATGCAACCATCACAAATATTTCTGGCCTTATGACTTCCTTACCATAAGGTAAGACAAAGTAGCTCAACCAAAGGCTAAGAAAGGAGCTAGTTCACCCTCTGTTATGACACTCTTGTTTGCTATTCGCTCTTGATAGGAAATACAAATGGGGTTCCTTTTCTTTGCTACGAATTTCTCTTTTTCAGAATCCGTCTGTTCTCCATATGTAAATAAACCACGTATTCTCTATAAAAATGGTCTAACCAGAGATCATAATAGATCTACTTTACTTTGTGGAACTCGCAAAGCTCAGCATGAATACGTAACAACTCAACAACTGCAGCAGGATATTTACTGTGATCAGTTAAGTCTTTGTTTAGAGGTAAAGATTCCTCATATGTAGCTGTAAGAGTTGGTAAACCTCTAATCCACTCCAAATCATGAAGTGAAATGTCAACTTCACCTATGCCGTGATGAAAGGTATTAGTTAACGGACCCCAAAGTTCACAAAAGGTCCGCCATACATTTGCATCAAAATGGTATAGAAATTGGGATACACCAATGGCACAAAATATGCCAGCCTATTTCAAAGGTTTTTCAAAACGAATAAGCACTTGTTTAATCCATTTCATCACTCCCATCACAAAAGTTAAGCAGCCTCCAAATTGGAAGGTTAACCCCCAATCCCTTCCTCCGGTAAGAAACCTATGTAGGGTTAGGTAAAATTCATCTTCAGCAGGATATCCTTATTCTCCATGATGTTCAGTGTTGACCTTCTCAAGAACAGTGGCATTAAAGTAGCTCTCCTAATCCTTGCTTACATCTACACACTTGTTCTCATCATTCCGACGATAACGAACGAAGTGTCCCTTACTTGACTCTAATCTTCCTGACTAAGATAAATGTTAAGTTGGAGGAAGGAATCGCACTGAGACTTTGCAGGGAGCTTGACTGTTGAAAATAAGGTCCATAGTCGCATTCTCAACCATTTTGGAGTGGATTCCTTTCATTGTCGAGAGTCCCGTCCATAATCGTTATTTATCTTCTACGAGAAAAAGGAGGTCTAATTAATGAATGAAAAAGAAGCTCATAAAAGGCATGCATCGTTCATGTTATCAAAGCCCTAACATGAACAATGCATGGAGAGCAACTATTAAACCTAAATTTTTGACAAATTTTAAATTCGTAAAATATGACATTTAGATAACCATTATGTTCTGATATAAAATCAAAATAAAAGTAAATATGATAATATAATTAAAAAAACTACAAAATGTATGTTTTTGTATGGCTACCAACCAATTAATTCCCCCCCAAAATAATAATTAAATAAAGGGAGCCTCATGTGTGTACTCTTTGGGTTGTGTTCAAATAAGCCTATAAAAACAAAAAGAATATCAAACCAGAATGGTGACTACATCCTAAAAAGCCAATCATTGATCAACAAATGATCTCTTATTCAAATATGCAATCCGTAGATTAAAGGGCTTTATTCTTGTGTAAGCCAAGTGGTTCTATGACTCTCTAGTTTGTGTAGGTCATATGAGCTGTAATGAGATCACATAATAGCAATAAAAATCATATTTATGTGGTCTTGTGCAAAAAAGGGGGGGAAAAAACCAATCTAAGGGAGGGGCTTTTGACTTCAACGTGTTCATGAGGAAAATGAGTGCATAAAAAAAAAAGTGGCATTATGATGGAAGCTGATGGAAGTTATCTTGGTGGATAGTAACATACCCACGTTCCCCCACCCTCTCACACCGACAACCACATGAAGCAAAATGAAAGCAACTGCTGACCCTGCTATTCTTCCTCTTTGTTCATTATAAATGGATGAAGCAAGGGCCAAAGCAAAGGGATAAATAAAAAGGGACAGAAAAAGTGAGAGTCAAAGAAGAAGCAGAGAAAGGTACGAACAAAAAGGAACCTGTTGAAAGAGAGGCAGTATCACAAAGGAACTGGGTTTTGAAAGAATTTGAAGAGTTAGAGAAGGTGAATCTAGGATCAATTCAAGTCTTTTCCACTAGTTCAAGCAAAATTTTAAGGTAATACAGCAACGGAGTAATTTTAAAAAAAAAAAAAGACTCATGTCAATCCAAAATTTTCATTACTCTTTTGCAAGTCTTTCTTAGTTAATCACAACAAGTGGTGTGCCGCAACGTTAAAGACGTTGTGGCAGAATAGCGAAACGAAGCCCAAATCTCTAGCTTGGTTCAGGCTTCGATCAAACCTATTTTTGATCTTGCAAAATGTCGGCTCCTACCGAAATCATAAAATTTATGGATTCTGCTGGATCCTGGTTTTTGTAGGAACCATGAAATCTATGGATCCTGTCGGATCCTAGGTGCTATTGACTCAATGGACTCATAGAGTTTCTTTTTTTTTCTCTCATTTTTTTTTCGTTTATCAAGTATTGAGGTGCTTGAAAATTATATGTATAAAAAGGGAGGTAATCAAACTTTCGCTCTTCAAATTGCGGAAGCCTAACTGTTAGTGTTGCAAGAGATTGATA
Organism: Carnegiea gigantea; assembly: GCA_029747015.1. Lineage (NCBI taxonomy): Eukaryota > Viridiplantae > Streptophyta > Magnoliopsida > Caryophyllales > Cactaceae > Carnegiea > Carnegiea gigantea. Next base: position 363,517 of record JAKOGI010000288.1, read on the forward strand.
GATACAGTCATTGATAGAGACCTTGATGCAGAACAAGAAGATTCGCTTTAGCTTTAACGGAGAAACGTCCACTGTTTAAAAAAAAAAAAAAAAGTACTCAAAGGTTAAGCAAAATAAACCAGGGAGTTAAAGTCCCTTTCATAAGCATGGAGATTTTGTTTTGGATAAATTCAATTCATTATGAAACTCTCTTGAATTAAGTCCTCCATATTGACTCTAGCTAAAATCCAAAAAAGGGGGTATTGTAATTCCAAGGATCAAGCCGCGAATATCGTGAATTGGATGGCAAACTTTAATAAAGAATTTGCATAAACTCTGGGATTTCCCCAGACAACTTAAACTCTTAAATAATATATCAAAATGGTCAACCTGCAAATGTACCAGAAACACACAACGTGGTATACAAGTTCTTCTTGGACTTTTAATAGGCAAGATGTATAATCTGGGCTTTGCTGGAGATCAGTACTGCTCATATTGGTGATACTAGAAATGAACATAATTGAATGGTTTTATAGTAAGGAGGCTAGCACTTATAAATTATAAGTGGTTTTATGTGTCTATTACAACAAAATTTATAAGCGGGAAAACGAAATATATGGCTAGGTCCTACATAGACTAGAATTACAGTGACTTGATTCCAATAAGGATATATAGGAAGCTCGATATAGAACATTTGGATTCAGTCTAAATTGAAGTCCTCAAAGGGGCTCAAACCGATACCCCTCTCTTCACAAAAAATTAATTTTTCCAAAGTCGATTGGACCTTACCCGCTCAAACGCCAAAAAGTCAAGCCTCCCAATATAGAAACCCACCCCCCTCAAATTTCCAAGTTTATGAAATGGACAAAAAAAGCCTTCTTTATTTCCCACCCTCTTTAATAAAAGGCTAAAGTTCCAATTCTGTGACTTTTTGTTACACGTTATGTAACCAAAATAAATTTAAAAAAATAAGCTTTTCAAAAAGTCGAAGCCTTTTTCAAATAATAAGTATAGCAAAATAGACCAGACCCGAGCTAAACATACAATGAAATTTACCAAATTTCCCCCATTCCATGAAGTAACCCTAAACAAAATCTGGGTCAAAAACTATGTCGATTTGATCCCATTAAAGGTACATAGGAAGCCCACAAATAAATTTTGGGTGCAATCGAAAGTTGGAAACAAATATACATATGCACATACATACATACACACACACACACACACACACACACACACACACATATATAGCATATACACACACAACACACACACACACACACATATATATATATATATATATATATACATATATATATATATATATACTATATATATATATATATATATATATATATATATATATATATATATATATATATATATATATATATGGACCGACTCTAGGAAGGGTTAAGTTGGCGAATTAAAAAACTGGTTGTGAAATGGCTAAAAAAATATATAGATAACTTACCTATCAAAGCTAAAATAAAAAAATCAAATGACAAAATTAAATCAAATTTGTGGCTATTAATTTGGTCCATATAAATAAAATCCAAAACTAAAATCAAATTAAATTATGGTTATTAACATAACCAAAATAAAATACAAATTAAATTTTAAAAAACTACGGCTGGTTTGATCCTCTATAAAATAGGTACATAGGTAGCTCACGACAAAAAGTGAGTGCAACCCAAATTTAAAATCAAATAAAACTACATGTTTCCTAACCTGCACATGAATAATGTGTACGTATAGTATCTTTCCTAGAAGGTACCTATACAACTACTATCTAATGCAATTAAGTTTTAGATATAGGTAGTTCGACATTAAAAATACGTTAATTTTAGACCCAAATTATATATGCAAAATGAAACCAAGAAAGAAAATAAAAATAGAATGAGTCGGAATCAAAAGTTGGTCTCCTCGAGAGGGAGATGTAATAAAGGAGGTATATCCTCTTGAATAAGGTCGTACTTAAAATAAACCAATGTACATTTTTGTATGTCGAAAAGTTGTGCTGTGCATATTATTTATTTTTATTAAATTTTTGCTCAACAAAAACAAAGAGTATTTCCAAAATAGGAAGATTGGCGCTAATCCAAGCAAACATTGAATATATGCTAGCACATACGATGCAATGTTTTCAACTACCTAAAGGAACTAATCGCCAAACTGATAAGATTAGCAGAGATTTTATCTGGAAAAAATTCAATGAAAACAAACGTCTACATATGGTATCTTGGGACAAGATATGCCGACCTAAAAAGGGTGGGGGGCTTGGATTAAGAAAAATGAAAGTAGTACATATTGCTTTTCTTAGTAAACTAACCTAGAAACTATTCCATGGTCAGAGCCTCTAGGTGGAGCAAATGTAAGGAAAATATCCAATTGATGAGAATTGTTTCTCTACAAAACCAAAGACATCGGATTCCTGGACTTGGAAGTGCATATTCAAGAATCGACAACAATTTCCGGAAGGAATTTGATGGAAAATGGGTAATGGACTAAATATTAATTTTTGGCTAGATAATTGGTGTACTAATGATAGTTTGGCAAATCTACTCAATATTACCAACAATTCCCTTATTGATACCTCTCTAAAGGTATCACATTTCATCACAGACAACAAAGAATGGAATGTTGCCAGGCTCCAGCCACTAGTAGGCCCAGTCCAACTACAGTCAATTCTCACAACACCTATTCCTTTCAATCCAATCCCTGACTCAGCATGTTGGGAATTGTCAGGCAATGATGATTTCTCTACAAAATCAGCAACTTGGGCAGCACATGATTAAATTCTACAAATCCACTAGTGTGGGAATATAATTGGATTTGGAAACTTGATATTATGTCAAAGTTAAAAATTTTTCTATGGTAGCTTTGTCATACATTGCTTCCTGCTAAAGGAACCCTGTTTAAAAGAGGTATGAGCATTGATCCTCTTTGTCCTTCTTGTCAATCTGAGATTGAGGATGCGGATCAACTTTTTTAGCATTGTTATATTACACAGGAGTGTTAGAGATTAGCAATCTCCCATAACTGGACAGATTTTAGCTTCCTATCTAACCAATAAAATAATATTTTACTGAGACTATCGAGTGCTAGAACTGCTACCTCTGCGGTTAAAATAGATAGAGTAGCTGTGCTATTTTGAAGTATATGCAAACCAAGAAATAACATGGTGTTTTGCAATGAAACACCTAATCCAGGAAGTACATTAATAAGAGCTAAAAAAGCTGGCGTCAAATGGCATATTAGACATAAACTCAACAATCATTTCATCTACCAACCTTAAACTGGTCAGCCATCAACCGTAAGTTGACTCATCGGGTATCATGGAGAAGACCACAAGGCAGGTTCATCGAAATCAACTCTGATGGGTCTAAAAGTTCACAAGGGGCAGCAGGAGGCTTTATTATTCATAATTGGGATGGGAAATTTATTCAAGCAGCATCATTCATCATTCTACTTGGGAGCAGTGTCAGCTTTAGTAGCAGAAGCAACAGGTATGAGAAACGACATCAAAGCAGCATACAAACAGGTTTTACTAATATCCATATTGAGAGAGATAATAAAATTCTCATCCAAGTAGTTCAAGGTCACATTCAAGCGCCATGCGAGATCCAAGTTTTGATACAAGATATTCACTTTTGCCTTTGTTGGATGGGCCTATTAAGTGAGGCCCGACAGCCACAAAGTGTCACCCTAGGCAACCCTAGCTGGTAACCCTAGCTGCCCCCTAATCTATAAAAGGATGTTTGGGGGGGATCAGCCAGAGATACGCACAAGTCTCATCTCTCACACTTTCCTCCCCCTCCCCACGGTTGCCTTACCATCGCTGCCAAACATTCGAGTTTAGGACGTGGACAGTCATAAGGCGACTCTGGTAGCCGCCTTCTCATCACTAATTAGTGGACTATCCCCGACAGTCATTTCCGCATCCAGGTCAGTCCTAATTTATCTAACGGTGGTATCAGACCCAAAGTGGTCGGATTTAGTCCCGTCTAATACGTTGAATGATTTGAATGATAAGCATTCTTAATTCTTTGAATATGGCTATTCAATTAGTTGTTTAATTTTCATAATTATGCAACTCATGACATGCTTCTGTGATTCTGATATCTCAAATTGACTAAAAGATTGAATTTTTAGTCCTGATAACCGAAGAACACATGCCCAAAACACAAACTACATCATTTTTTTTTTTTTTCAGAGTGCTTGTAAATTCATACAAATTATGGGATTATGTGTTAATTCTGCCAAGATTATTGTGCGAGTAATATGATTAGTTTATTAACCATTATTATTTATGCAATTAGAAAGCATGATTCCTTATATTACTAAAGGTAATTGAGTTTTTTTGTGAATCTGATTCATTGAAATCCGTGAAATCTGTGTCTACAAGTATGATTGGTTAGCAACTCGTGATTCAAATTCATGCTTAAACATGCCATTATTCTACAAATATGATTGTTTAGATTTCACGAACATGTCTTATGATTTCATGTCTCATGCCCAGTTAGTATGATTGTAGATGTGTATGCGTTATGCTATCAAAATGTTTAAATAATCATACTTGACTTGAGTGCTAAATTGTAGAAGGCATTCTTTTTTGAAAAAGACCCAACCCCACCTGACTGAACCCTAATCACCGAGATCCAAAACCATAACCCTAAACTCCCTCTACCTGAAACTCAACCTTGCCTAAAATGAAAACAAAAAAAAAGGAAATAAGGGGTAGAAAACGGAAATAAGGGAACTGAATCATACCCATCAGACAACCACCGTGGAGGGGTGGTGCGTGACCGTCACACGCCGCCGATGAAAGTTGTTTCACAATCTCCTTCCTCCCAAAACCCCTCATCATCGCTGATCTACGCAGCCATTGAAAAAAAACCGGAAAAAATGCAATCTTTGAAAGCGCATGCATCCACGCGCCGCCGCCTCAGTGGCGCGTTGGGCTTGTGGGTCGCTTCCTCCGACTCGTTTTCAGCTGATCTACACTGTGGTACCCTCGGTTCTCATCGGGCTAGCCTAGGTCGAAGGCTGAGAGTTTTTTGTGGCGGCGTAGTGGTGGTTCATCATTTGAGTTTTTCCTTTTTTTCCTTCGAGGTATGGTGGCCATGTAGAAACACCATTGAAGACGGTTGCCGAAAGGAAAGGTAATGGAGGTCAGTGCTCTAATCTTATGGTCATGGCGGTGCGAAGTCGAGAGGAGAAAGAGGAGTTCGAGAGGCGAGCAGAAGACACAGAGGACAGACAAAGCTCAGACTAGGGTTAGATTGGGGGGTAAGTGAGCACAATCACTTATAAAAGGGGCGCCCCCCCCCCCCCGTTTTTCTTTTTGGGCCAATCTATCAAAAGAAAAAAAATGGGGGGGTTCCCCTTTTTGGGTCATTGTGGGCCAATTTTTGTGTGGCCCCATTTTTGTCATAATTAGGACCTTTTTGTCTTGCTTTGAGCCGATTTTGTTGCTGTTTTAATTTGGGCTGATGAATGCTTGTTCCCATTATCATATATATACGTCCTATATGTTGAAAACGGTCATGGGTTGCTAACATGTTTATGTTTGATGAATTACATTTTCTCTATTTTTAATTACTGTTAATAGGATGATATTTCTGAAGTTGATTATATAACTTTGTGTTATATATATTAAAACAAAATCAAGCTATGTTTAATGAATTAGTTTCATGAAAATCATGTAAAAAAAATATATATTTAGGTGGATTAAAAGTGAATATCTTCGTGGTAGTCACTGAATTCAAAATGTTAATTAGTTTTACAAAACCTTTAAGGAAATTAAATGAAGTTAAATTATTAATTAAATTAAAGGAGCTCCAAAGTTCGCATCTATACGTGACGATTATGAGCTTAGCGAAATTTCGAATATATACTATGAATGATGGGGTCTTCTCGATAATTTAATTATTAAAACAATATGTCTAACAAATAAGTATATACTTTCAGATATGGGAGCTACAAACATGATAGATTGTATGCAATCTGATGATAAACTGAATAGTTCGAACTACGATGTCTGGCATCTGAAAGTCCAGTTCTATTTAAATAATGATGACATGTTAGACCTCTTGACCTCCTCCATGGCTCCTCTGGCTGAAAAAGATGAACAACGTAGGGATATTACTGCAACTGAGTAGTACAAAGAAAACCTAAAGGCATACCAAGCATGGTTCAAACGCGATCGTTCTGCACACTAAATTATACTGTCTTGCATGAGGGACGATTTCCTAGGTGAGTTTGAACGCTTCCACACTACTAAGGACATGTGGATGTAACTTAAGGTTAGGTTCGGGCAGACATCTGCTACAAGATTACGTACCTTGCAGCTGAAATTGATGCAGTGTACTATTAACTCCAGTCGTAGTATCTCTGAACACCTTCGAACTATGAGTGCTACGGTTCGAGACCTTAAGGCTGCAGGGCAAGAGGTTTTTGAGGAAGAACAGGTCCTGAATGTGATTAGGGCTCTTCCCAATGATAATGAACATTGGACGAGTTTTAAAGTATTCATGACACATAGTGAGCACATCAAGAAGAGCGTTTAAAGTTATATGCGCCTCCTAGTGTGGCATTGATTGCCAAAGGATCGGGGCCCAAGGGCAGGAAACCTTACTGTGGTAAGAAACCTAAGAAGGGCCCCCGTCCTCCTTAGAACTCTCGCTCCAATGCCGGTACTACCAAGAAGCATAAGGCTAAGGGAAATGGAGCTAAGGATATGGCACATGTGAAATGCTATAATTGTGGAAAGAAGGGTGAGTTCACTCGAGATTGTCCTGAGCCAGCCAAGGTACCTTCTTCCACCAAAACTCTTGAATTATATGTTTGTTCCCATATATTCATTGCTAACTTTCTTCCTCAATGGATTGTAGACACGGGGCAACAAAGCACATAGTTCATGATAGAGCTGAATTCGTGGAGTTCCATCACTATTTGGTAGGTTCACGGACTATTGTACTGGGGAACGGTAGCAAACAAGATGTCCTTGGAGTAGGAACATACTAGCTCAAACTCCGAGGAGGAAACAAGCTGCTTCTTCATGATGCCCTCTATGCACCTGGGGTCTGATGCTCCTTAGTTTCTTATATTTCTTTAGTAAGATTAGGTTTTACTTTTGGTTTTCGTCCAGACGGTTTAGATTTGTTCTACAATGGCAATTTATTTGGCCAAGCAACTTTGAAAGGAGATTTCATTATTTTAGGTTTGGATGATGACTATAATAATATATCATCTGCTTATGTTTCATACTTTGACTCTAACTGTTAAGTGGCATGCTAGGCTTAGCCATGTGGGCTAAAATAGGATAAATAGGCTAGTTGAAGAAGGTCTTCTAAACCGACTCACTAGGGTTAAGTTGCCTAGGTGTGAGTCATGTTTAGCTGGAAAGGCAACAATGAAGCCTTTTAGTAAGGTCTCGAAAGCATGTAGTCCCTTAGAATTAATCCACTCAGACATATGCTGACCCATGAACATTAAAGCACGACATTGGGCTATCTATTTCATTACTCTCATAGACGATTATTCACGATATGGGCATGTGTACCTACTGTCTTATCACTACGAGGCACTCGATATGTTCAAACGTTTTATAGTAGAAGTAGAGACTCAATTGGAACGTAGGGTTCAGATCCTTCGAACTGATCGAGGTCGTGATACCTCTCTGATATGTTCAAGGAGTTCTGTGAGGAAAAAGGTATATAAAGACAGCTAACGATTCCACGCACTCCACAACAGAATGGTGTTATGGAACGCAGGAATCGTACATTACTTGACATGATCAGGTTAGTGATGGCACATGCTAACCTCTCAATTAGTTTTTTGGGAGGATACACTGCTTACGGCAGCCTACATCCTTAACCGTGTACCGAGCAAGAGTGTACCTGCCATACCATATGAGTTATGGTTTGGTAAGAAGCCATCCTTGGACCATTTATGCGCATGGGGCTCGGCCGGTTATGTGCATAACACAACCTATAAACATGGAAACTTCATCCAAGAGCCACCAAAATGGTGTTCATTAGGTATCCTGCACAATCTAAAGGGCATGTGATGTACGGAGAACACCTAAATGGTGACATGACAGAAATAGATTTTCGCAATATCGATTTTCTCGAGGATGAGTTCCCAACCAGTGGTGAAGTCAAGAAGGATGTCGAACTATTTGAGTTACAGCAAAACATCCAACCATCATTCGGTGAGGGGGAGAATTTGGATTCTAACCAAGTCATTGAAGATGGTATGCCTCCCCTACCCGAAGGGAATAGGGGAGACTTATCTGCCCAGGAGAATGAGATTCGTCCTTGATCTCCTATACATGAGAAAAGCCAACATGCGAGTAAGGTCCGTCCTCAATCTCCAGTTTCCGAACATGCAGTTAGTCCACCTGTTTAGGATCCTACGCCCCAGAGGGATAGTGGGAGCAACTGTCCACATACTCAGGGTCACACACCTCTTAGAGAAAGGGGGAGGGCTGCCTCACTCAGGTAGATAAACAATGAAGGCCCCAAGCTCTGAAGGAGTGAGCGTGGAAGAATTTCTCGATGATACTTCCAAATCGAAGAGGAAATATTTCTATGCACTCCTATGGAAGTCAAGGAGCCTACCACTTGTCAAGAGGTAATTGACTCACCAAACCACAAAGAGTGGATAGATGCCATGAGGGATGAGATGGACTCGATGGCAAGAAATAGGGTTTGGGAACTTGTTGACCTTCCACCTCAGCGTAAGTCTATTGAAAATAAGTGGATTTTCAAGATAAAATGTCGGGTAGATGGTCTGATCGATAAGTTCAAAGCCCGTTTAGTGGCAAAAGGGTTTACATAAATTGACGATGTAGACTATGAAGAGACATTTTCTCCTGTGGTGAGATTTGCCTCTATTCACCTACTCGTAGCCATGTTTGCCCGTTTGGACTTATAGTTGTTTCAAATAGACATAAAGATTGCTTTCCTTAATGATAGCCTTAAGGAAGAGATCTATATGGACCAACCCATTGGTTTTGTGTCAAAGGGACAAGAGGACAAGTTCTATCGTCTTAAAAGGTCCATATACGGTCTTAAGCAGTCTTTTAGAGCTTGGTACTTAAGATTCCATGAAGCTATAACTTTGTTTGACTTATCCATGGTTTTAGAGGACCACTATGTATATGTCAAAAGATCAACTAGAGGGATTATGTTCCTTACCCTATACGTTGATGACATACTACTGGTTGGGAACAATTTGGAGATGATCGAAGCCATTAAGAAGTGGTTGTCCTCCGGCTTTGAGATGATGGACATGGGTGAGGCCAGGTATGTCCTAGGTGTGGAAATAATAAGGAATCATCTTAAGAAACTTTTAGGTATGAGCCAGGAGGCATATATCAAGAAAGTCTTAGAGCGATTCTGTATGCATTATTCCAAACCCGTAGACACTCCAGTTGAGAAAGTTTTAACCTTGAACCTCGACCAATGCCCAAAAACAGACAAAGAAAAGGAGGCCATGAGCAATATTCCTTACGCTAGTGCCGTAGAAAGCTTAATGTACGCCATATTATGTACACGGCCGGACATTTGCTTTGCCGTTAATTTGGTGAGTCGTTACCAAAGTAACCCAGGATAAGCTCATTAGAAAGCCGTCAAGAGAATCATGCGCTACCTTCGTGGTACAACCGACTTGCTCCTATGCCATCAAGGCAGGGATCTCAAGTTGAGAGGATATTTAGATGTTGATTGGGGTCCGGATGAGTGTAGGTCAACCTCAGGATATGTGTTCACCCTGGGTGGGGGAGCCATATCATGGTGCAGTAAGAAGCAAGACTACATAGCTGTGTCGACCATAGAGGCAGAGTATGTCGCATGTAGCCTAGCCACGCAGGAGGCAATGTGGCTTAGGAGTTTCCTCCAGGATCTCAACCTCACTCCTAGAGTTGATGATCCTGTAGAGATGTTATGTGACAACACAGCCGCCATCCAGTTCGCTAATGATTCGAAGTTTCATCGAAAGGCCAAGCACATCAAGAGGCGTTATCACTACGTGCGAGACACCATAAAGACAAAGGAAGTTGCCATCAAGTATATACCCACTAACAAGATGATCGTTGATCCATTAACTAAGTCAATTCCTAGAGATGCTTTCAAAGCACATTCGTTGAGTCTAGGGCTTCGCAGAGTTTAGTTTTTGGATAGAATCTTGTAAGGTATGACAGATACGTTTTTCTTGTAATGAGCATTTATAAAATAAAAATTGAAGGTTCTTTTTCTAAATGCTTTGTGATTTATTTGTTAGACATGTTGAAATGTCATACGCTTCTTATTGGCCTAGTCACACAGATAATCGCCCTGACGCTTGAGTAGCGGGCAGGATGAGACAGAATCATATTGGCACTAGGGGTGCAATATTGATTACTCGTACTGGAGGTGTATGAATGAGAAATAGTGGCTTTAGTAAGTCTAACATGAGATTTAAGGGAGTCGAATATAAGATATGATTTCATATTGAAGCGTTAAAAGCTGAATCTTGAGTGTCAAGATTAACATTTAGTATGTTAATCTAGTGACTCAGGATAGATTTTTTGGATGAAAATCTAGACTGGCGATTCGTATGGCATATAGAGTGACGATCCCAAGTAAGTGGGAGCTATGTCATAACACACATCTCATACTGTGTGTGCTTAAAAGACGAACATATACGGAGTGAAAATTGACATCCCTATCTCTTGTTATTGTGTGACCCTATAGGCGATAACCCTTTTGACTTTAAGCTATGATACAAAGTCAAGGCTTGATGTTGCTACTTTAATGTGTTTCCCAAGAACCACGGTGTATACGGTTCAACGAGAACATGCTAGAAAAGTAATTAAGCTAAGATGCAATATCATGAGTGTTTAAGGAAAAGTCTATCCATCATCACCAATATCAGCCCAGGCGATTATATTGAGTATATAATCATATGATATATCATGGCATAAGGGACTAGAAACTCCACTGGTGATGTTTAGGATGACTTGGGGTATCGCATTTTATGAAAGTGTTATGTTAGTTAGATGGTAACTTAATATAGCACTACTTGTTACTTTTCGGTCGCACGTCCTATTCCCAGTATGAAGCGTGAGGAGTCATGATTCGTAGAGAGCATGTGTTTACGGCCTTTGTGGCTGAGTGGGAGCAGTTGGCCGGGCCTATTAAGTGAGGTCCAATGGTTACAAAGTGTTGCCCTAGGCAACCCTAGCTGGCAACCCTAGCTACCCCCCATAACTTATAAAAGGAGGTTTGGGGGGGTCAGCCAGAGATACGCACAGGTCTCATCTCTCACACTCTCCTCCCCCTCGCCATGGTTATCTTACCATCACTGTCAGGCATTCGGGTTTAGGACGTAGACAGTCATAAGGCGACTCTGGCAGCTGCCCCCTCATCACTAATTCATGGAGTATCCCTGACAGTCGTTTCCGCATCTATGTCAGTCCTAATTTGTCTTACAGCATTCAACTTTGTAACAACATTTTTATTACCTATATTTTTAGGCAATAAAATTGTGCAGGCGACTGGCTAGCAAAGCATGATCTGTCATTATATTCCACAATACTGTGGAATGAGGTTCTGTATAGAGGCCTTCTTTGTATCCTCTATAAGGATAATCTAGAAAGAACCCTTGAGAGAAAGGCTATCTAGATTGTATTTTTACCTTTGTTACAAAAAAAAAAAAAAAATACTCTTAGTGTGAGTCCTGCTTTTGCAGGATTTGGGGAGATCCATCTGCAGACAATTTTACCTCTATAATATCTCTGTAGATAGAGAGGTCGATTCTAAGAGACCCATGTAAAAATAATTTTTAAAAATATAGAAGTTGAAACTTTTCACAGACAAAAAGAGGCAGCCCGGTGCACAAGCATCCCGCGTTCACGCAGAGTCCGGAGAAGGACCGCACCCCAAGGGGTGAATTGTAGGCAGCCTAACCTGACTTTGTCAGTGGCTGATTTCACGACTCGAACCCGTAACCTTTTGGTCACACGGAGAAAACCTTACCGTTACTCTAAGACTCTCCTTCTTTCGACAGACAAAAAGGAACGTAAATATACAATACTAAAATTAGATGACGCTAACCATACATAATTAAAAAAAATACAAACAACAATGTATGGGAGTTAAGTACCACAACTTAAGACACTAACTATACATAATTACAAAAAATAAAAACAACAATGTATGAGAGGTAAGTACCATACTTTAATACTTAGTAGTAAGATGATAGAAACTTAGAAAAGGAGAGAGTGCTATTGTCATACACAAGCACAGAAAATGGAAATAATAAGTGTCAAAGCTCAAGGGAAAATGGAAATAATGAGGCTTCGTGAGTCTAGAAGACATATGCCACCATTCAACATTACAACTAGAGAGTTTTAGCCCCTATAACTGGAATTTAAACCTTCGTCTTGTGCAAAGAAGGCTATAATACTAACAATGCAATAAAGTCATATTGTCGGATTGTCCTTGCAACACTTTCCAACCAAAATACTTTACAAGGTTACTATCACAGTGCGCTCTTTTGCCAATCCTTTTGAGGGAGACTCGTGTAAGATGAAAAAATAAGATCAAAAAATCAGTGATCTCATTTCTTTATTATCTATTAAATATATTTAGTCAAGGTTTAAATTCAAAATCGATCATTCCTCGTCTAAAACATCAAAACAATTTCTTTTATCTGTCAAATCGATTTTCAAAATATATTGATGATCAATTTTCACTTAATTATTTCTTTTATTTTAGCTTTTCCAGAGGCAATATATAATGATCTTTCTAGGGATATGTTGCATTGAACGAACTAATTATGCATGGTATAATACATGTACCTTAGTGGAGTCAACACATTTTACATATCTAACAGTGAAAAATAAACAACTTGAATTAGTACTTCTATAATACAATAATATAAATTTTCAGAAAACGAGAATGCCTGCACTCGTCAAAAGAATGGACCAGCAACTCTTTGTTTTCTTTTTTTTTTTTTGGTCAACTAGTAATATAGTGTCCAAAGGTAGTTTGGAAAACTTCGACTTCGAGCTAGCATCGCTAACTTACGAGCCTCCGAAACTAGCAAGCTGGCAACCTTTAAAACATGCACATGATTAAAATCAAGTACTAGAGAAGTGCAGACCAAGATCAAAGAGTAACAATTAAAGGGAGTTGTGTGCAGCCTATGCAAGCATTTGAGAAGCTCTATAGAGAATGTCCAATTTTTTATTGTCTTCCATCCATAGTCTCAAGCCAAGAACATCGCTTGCTCTAGAACTAGTGCCTCCACCAGAAAGGAATCCTTAATCGCCACAGAACCAACAAAGAACTCATTGTAAAAACTCACCATACACTACCACCCCTATGCCCCCTAAAGACCTTTGCATTGTTAGCCCCATAAATAATCAACGTAACCTCAATTGTGGATTGGGGTCTTGAAGCTTACAGATGTGGGAGCCCTGCTTCATCCTGATTCCTAACCCCATTCTCAAGACGGTTTACCCTAGTCAACCTCAGATGCTTTCCTTGGTATGTAACACCCAATTCTACTGAAAAAGTGCAAATAGCCTCTTCGGCTCTGCCTGCAACCCTCAAATATTCTTCTGTTCCAAAAATACTAGATAGACCAGAGAAGACACACAAATTGACCAAGCAGCTCGTTAGCCTGTTTGTTAATCAGTGCCAAATAACCAAACTAGTCCTGCAACCAGTCCTGCAGCCCCTCGCTTCTAGCTGCTCTGCCACTTATCCCGAAAGTTGAAGAGAGCCAAATATGAGATGTAAAGGAACAGTCTCTACAAAGGCGTTCTTCTATTTCTTCCTCTTCTATACAGAAGGGGCATAGGAAGTCCTACCTAAATCGTCGCTTCCTTCAATTGGTCCCCCGATGGAAGTGTACCTTGGAAAGCTTTCCAAAAGAACAATCTCCACTTATTGGGAATATTCGAACTCCATGAAAGCTCTTACATCCTTGAGAATCGATGATCTAGATGATTTTCTGAAGCCCTCCTTTGCATGTACATGTAACTAGACCTAATTTAAAAATCCGCCATTTTATCCTAGACCACTCCATAGTATCAGAAACTAATGCCTCAGGCCTCACCACCATCGCAAGTACTTTTAACGTTGTGTCATGAGTGAACAGAGTACAAACTAAAGAACTATTCCAGCCTGAGCCATGTGGCAGCAACAAGTCTTTGACTACCACCCATCTGCACCGAAACTGTGGACCAGCACAATGAACCCAAGAATGAAAGTTGATGTAGACCCTATTACCTACTCAAACTAACCATTTAAAACCTATTGGAATCAGTGGGCTACCTATATTAGGCCTTTCCTATCCCAACACACAGCTTTTGAACTGTCTGAAACCTCCACTGCCTCTAATAGTGAGCAACTTGATACTTTGTCTGATACACGTTTGCAATTAGCGAGTCCACCCTATTGTGAATTTTTCAACTTTGTCCCATTAGCAAAGCATCATTAAAAGCCTCCGTCTCCTTAATACCCAAGCCTCCCAAACCTTTAGGGAGACAAAGCAAGTCCTTCCGAACCCAATGAACTAATTTATTTCCTTTGTAATTCACCTAGAAGAACTGCACCATAAGCGCAATCAATTTTGTTGGGTTTAATGGCCCAAAATTAGCTCTGCAAATCCACCACGGGTTTCAAAGAGTTTGGGCTATAGATTGTGGCGACTAGGGTTTCGTCGTCTTAGCGGCTAGGGTTGCTTCTAGGGTTTTTTGCATCTTTATACCTCTAAACCCTATATAAAGGGTCTTGCCTAGGCTCTAATACTCATTTTTTAAACCTAGACCAGCAAGAAATACTTATAGAGTATCCTGTTTTCACTATCTTAGATTTGTGAGAGAGGTTGAGAGAGTTTTGAGAGGGATCGTAATCTGGTTGCTTAATCGAATCGCTCGTTGTGATTGTGATCACATTGTAATCACTCCTTCTCATAGTGGATTGTTTGTACTCATCGCCGCCCTTGGTTTTTTTTCTCCGCTTGGGTTTCCACATAAATCTTTGTGTTTTTTCATTGTTCTTGTTATTGTTGTTTACTTTTGATTATCATTATTCATCCTAACGCTTCCGCTATTAGTTTGCTCTAGTTCCTAACAAGTGGTATCAAAGCTTTGGTTTAGGATGTCTTTAATCATGAAGGTTGATATTCAGAAGTTTGATAGGGAGATTAATTTTAATCTCTGGAAGGCGCAGATGAGAGCGGTTCTCATTCAGCATGGATTGTGGAAGGTTCTTTCGGGACCTTATACGAAACCCAGTACGATGACAGATGAACAATGGGCAGAACAGTAGGAGAAGAAGTATGGTTCTTTGACGGATGATGAATGGGGGGAATTGGAGCTGAAGGCACTTTCTGCTATACAGTTGTACTTGGCACCACATGTCTTACGGGAGGTGCTTGATAAGACAACTGCAGTGGATCTTTGGGTTCGACTGGAGGAACTCTACATGACGAAAAGTCTCACCAATAAAATCCAATTGAAGGAAAGGTTATATACCTTTAGAATGGCAGAAGGTACTCCTGTTCAAAAGCATCTAAATGATTTCAACTTGATTGTAGTTTACCTTGAAAGTTTAGATGTGAAAATTAAGGATGAGGATAAGGCTATTTTGTTGGTTGTATCTCTACCCCCTTCACATAAACACTTTAAGGAGATCATGCTATATAATAATTCTGATACTATATCATTTGAATATGTTAAGTCAAACCTGTTATTTAAGGAGAAGTTTAATCTTGACATTCATACTGATTCTGGTGAGGGATTAGTACTAAGAGGCAAAACAACTAAAAAGGAGAACGGTAATAGGAGTAAGAACTGTTCTAAGCCTAGAAATCCTCATGTTGGTAAGACCTACAATTACTGTGGTAAATTGGGTCATATTATCGCTAACTGTTGGCAACTACAAAACAAGAAGGAGAAAGAAAAAGATAATTCTCATGAGCCTGCTGAAGCTTCGTTTATTGAATCTGATTCTGATGGTGACGTTTTGTTTGCTACCTCTACTGAAAGGGGGAGCAATTCTGATTGGATTCTTAATTCTGGGTGTATCTATCATATATGTCCTCATAAGAATTGGTTTTTAACATATAATCCAGTTGACTCAACTGTTGTTCACATAGGCAATAATGCCCAATGTAATGTAACTGAAATAAGTACTGTTAAAATCAAGGCCCATGATGGTATTGTAAGGACTTTATCAAATGTTCGTCACATTCCTAACTTGACGTATAATCTCATCTCTTTAGGCACCCTTGAATCCAAGGGGTGTAAATATTCAGCTGAAGGTGGAGTTTTGAAGGTTTTGAAGGGCAGTCAGATTCTATTGAAGGATTTGAAGCAAGGAAGCCTATATGTCTTGCATGCTTCTACTACAACAGATTATATAAAGAAAGGTTCATACAAGTCGTCTCCCAGAGCTAAGTTCAAGTATCACTTGAACTCAACCGGTGTTCGGATCGCTTAAATACCCTTCGGGGTCCGCCCTGCAGGGCATTACCATTGGAGGTGCTATGACAGTATACGAGAGTTGATGTTGGTGATTTTGATCCAAAGTGGAGATTGTTGGGTTTAATGGCCCAAAATCAGTTCCACATATCCACCACAGGTTTCAAAGAGTTTAGGCTACGGACTGGGGCGGCTAGGGTTTCGTCGTATTGGCGGTTAGGGTTCCGTCGTCTTAGCGGTTAGGGTTGCTCCTAGGGTTTTTTATATCCTTATACCTCTAAAACCTATATAAAGGGTCTTGCCTAGGCTCTAGCACTCATTCCTGAATCCTAGACCAGCAACAAATACTTACAGAGTATTCTGTTTTCACCATCTTAGATTTGTGAAAGAGGTTGAGAGAGTTTTGAGAGAGATTATAAGAGAGATTGTAATCTGGTTGCTTGATCGAATCACTTGTTGTGATTGTGATTGCATTGTACTCACTCCTTCTCATAGTGGATTGTTTATACTCATCGTCGTTCGTGGTTTTTTTCCTACATTGGGTTTCCACGTAAATTTTTGTATTCTTTATTATTCTTGTTATCGCTGTTTACTTTTGATTATCATTATTCATCCTAACGTTTCCGCTATTAGTTTGCTCTAATTCCTAGCAAATTTAGTTGTGATTTCTTCTGGAATTTAAATATTGCCATCACGTGATTTGTTATAGCCCTCAAAACAACATATATCAGCACTAACTTGCCTATAAGTGATAGTAACTTGTCTTGCCAACCCTGTGATCGCTCTAAACTTGGTCAATGAGGAATTGAAAGTAGGCAACATTGGTGGAACGAGTAAAAATAATGGGGCTACCCAGATAATTCCCAAATGATTCTTCGAAAGAAATCTGAAATATCAGTTATAGCGTGGACTTACTCTGCACTTAACATTTAGGGATGTGAACAACTTGACTTCATTGATCATTTGCCCAAAGCAACCTTAAAGGGTTCCAAAATTTTCATGCACTAAAGTGCTTCCAGTTTGGAGAATAGGATTGTTGTTGGATTTATGGACGCTTGGTGGGATTATGGTGGAAATGATTTAATTTGAGGAAAGATGTTGGATGGTTAAAAGCTTGATAAGAGCAGAGACTAATTAGGAGAATGAGAAGTGTTGTATTGCATTACTCCAAGTGGTCCTGTAGTGTGATATTTATAGAGGGAGATTTGGCCTTGCCCTCCAAAATTATCTAAGATATTTCTAATTTTAATTTAATTCTCCTTTTAAGTTTTTATCTAGATTTTTCTTATAGATTCTAGGGCCTAGGTAGATATTTTAGTGTACTATTCTAGATATTTCTATAATACATAATCTAGATAATTATCAAGACTTTTCTAGATTATTTGACACTAAGATTTTTTAGATTATTTTATCACTCCCCCTAATCTGAAAAATCTTGAACTCCAAGTTGTTGTCTGAACTAGATTAATTTCTCTGTCGATATGACCTTGGTAAACATGTCTGCTAGCTGGCCCCCCGTCTTGCAAAAGTCTAACTTGATCTCACCCTTTTCGACTAGTTCTCTAATGAAGTGATGCCGTATTTCTATATGTTTGGCCCGGCCATGAAAAACTGGATTCTTTGTCATGGCGATAGCTAACATGTTGTCACAGAATATTGTTGTAGGTTCTTTGGTGTTGACTTGTAGATATCTTAAAATCCTTCTAAGCCACACTGCTTCATATACTGCACTTGTTGCTGCTAAAGTACTCTGCTTCCGCTGATGATAGTGCGACTGTAGCTTGCTTCCTTGAAGACCATGATACGATCTTGGATTCTAGTTAAAATACGTAACCACTTGTACTCTTCCTGTCATCGATGCATCCTGCCCAATTGCTGTCTGTGTATCCTGTGAGGCTGCAATCTTCATCGATCTTGTAGAGAATCCCGAAATTCTTCATCCCTTTGACGTAGCGAAGTATTCTTTTTGCTGATGCAAAATGTGCCTTGCTAGGTTCACTCATGAACCTAGTGATAATGCTGACAGATGAACAATATCTGGCCTTGTATGTGTGAGGTAGATAAGTGACCCCATAAGACTTTGATAAAGTGATGCATCAACTTTCTCTTGGCCACCATTCTTCGATAGTTTCTCATTGATGGCCATAGGTGTGGCCATGGGCTTACAGTCAACCATATTGAATTTCTTGAGTAGGTCATCTGCATACTTCTTTTTGAGATAAGAAGATGCGAGCTAGGCTTTGCTTTACTTGCATCCTAAGAAAGCATTTCATTGGTCTGTTATTTCATGCTCTAACATCATTGCTTTCTTGAATTCATTGAGCATCTTCATGTTGGTGCCTGTGTAGATGAGATCATCTACATAAAGGCACAAAATGAGGAAATCATTTGGGCCATGGGTTTTGACATAGAGAGATGGCTCACTTAGGCTTTCTATAAAGCATTTTGTAAGAGATAACCATCTATCTTACTGTTCCATGCTCGGGGAGCTTGCTTGAGGCCATATAGAGCCTTGTATAGATGATAAACTTTGTCTTCCTGTCCTTTGATGATGTATCCTTGAGGTTGCTCCACATAGACTTCTTCTTCAAGCTCCCCATTAAGACATGCTTATTTGACATCGAGCTGATAGATTGGTAGCTTTAGCTATGCTGCAATGACAAGAACTGTTCTAACGGTTCCAATCATACAATTGGAGCAAATGTCTCATTGAAGTCGATCCCTGGTTGTTGTGAGTAGCCCTAGCAACAAGTCGGGCCTTGTACTTTTGAATTGAGCCATCTTCATTATACTTTATCTTGTAGACCCACTTGAGGCCTATGATATTTTCATCTTCGGCTTATCTATAAGTTCCCACATATCATTTTTCTCGATCATCTTGATTTCTTAGTTCATGGCTTCGATTCACTTCTCATCTTGAGCTGCTTCTTGAAAATTTTGTGGGTCACTTGCAAAAAAAACGGTGATGGTATGGCCACATTGGTAGTCTTAGAGGTAGGTTGGAGGATGTCAGTCTCTTTGTGAGCAACGTGTTGGTTGAGGAAGGCTTGGAATTAGAGTTGCTGTGGGTGTATATCTGGGATATTATGGGCTTAATGAAGGAGGTGAATTTGACTTGGGTGTTTAAGTGTGTCCTCTTTCTTGAAATGGGGTTGGGGAAAGGTTTTGTGATGTTGGATGTTGTGTAGATTTGTCTTGCCAACTCCGCTGTGCATCTTCATCGAACATGACATCCCTAGAGATGATGAGTTTCTTTGATTCGGGCTTATAAAGGCGATAGCCTTTTGACTCATTACTGTATCCAATGAAGATACATTTTTCTCCTTTTTTATCCAATTTCTCTCGATTTTCTTTTGGGATGCGAGCATAGGTAATACAGCCAAAGATTCTAAAGTACTCCACTTTGGGCTTCCTTTTGAACCATGCCTCATAGGGCGTTTGATTTGGCACTGCTTTTGTGGTGGATCAGTTAAGAATATACACTGTTGTATTTACAGCTTCGACTATAAAATATTTTGGTAAATTTTTACTTTGTAGCATGCTTTGGGCTATTTCCACAATTGTTCTATTTTTCCTTTCAGCAACACCATTTTGTTGAGGTGTTCGCCTCACTGTCAATTTTCTTTTGTTGCCATGCTTCTTACAGAAGCTCATAAATTCCTCATCTATAAATTCTCCCTCACGATCTATTCTTAATATTTTCATGTTATGCCCACATTGTTTTTCAACAAGAGCTTTGAATTCTCGAAAATATGTAAATGCTTCTGATTTTTGCTCCAAGAAATATATCCAAATCATTCGGGTATAGTCATCAACAAATAATAAGAAATATCTTTTTCCACTAATTGTGGGATTTCTAGATGGGCCCCAAATATCAGCATGCACTAATTGAAGTGTGGGCTTTGGCCCTGCACGAGGCCTTTGGAAATGGTAATCTATGCATTTTTTTTAAATATACAACCCTCACATATATTTTTGTTATCAGTAATAGAGGGTAAGCCAATTACCATTTCCTTTTGTTTTAATACTTTAAGACTTCTATAATTTAAGTGCCCTAATCGTAAATGCCACAATTTAGTGCTCTCTATAGTAGTAGTGAGAGCAACTTTGTGCTCCTGTGGCATCATCAAGGCAAATATCCTGTTAGGAGCCATAGTTACAAATGCAATTAATTGGCCCTTTTTCTTATCATGTATGAGGCATCTATTTTAATCCAATTTCACCATATAGTCTCTTTGGAGCAATTGGTCCACACTTAATAGATTTTGAGCTAGGCTAGGGACATATAAGACATCTTGTATAAATTTAGTAGAGCCATTTTTAGCTCTTACTGCAATTGTCCCCTTGCCTGTGACGTCTTAGTGACTACCATCACCAAGAGTAATATGAGATTTTATATTTTCATCAAAGCTAACAAAAGAATTTTTATTGCCAGTCATGTGGTTTGAACAACCACTGTCTAAGTACCAAACATCAGATAACTCTTGTTGTGTACTTAAACCAAAATAAAATACATTTTTAACAGAGTCACATTTTTCAAAAAACTTTGCTTCATTATTATTTTCTTGGTTTCTGCAATCTTTAAAATGATGAGTATGCTATGTACATTTTTGGCATTTAAACTGGCAATCTTTAGTATTATGATTATTCTTTTTGCATAACCTACAATATGAACCGGTTCTATCATTTTCACAGCTTGCTTGATTTTCTCTGCCCCTACCACAATAATTTGATGTCCTCCCTTTCTGCGGGAAGTTTCGACCATGGCTATTTTTATTTTCTCCATTGTAGGACAATTTTAATTTAGCCTAAAGAGCTTGTTCTAGTAGCTGCTGAAAATGTCTACGCATTCGGTCCTCATGAGCTTGTAGAGAACCCATTAATTAATTCAAAGTTAGCGTAGATAAATCTTTAGATTCTTCAATTGTAGCCACTATATGATCGTATTTAGGAGGAAGGATCCTTAAAACTTTTTGTACAATTTTTACATCTTCAATTGTGTCCCCATATGTTCTAATTTGAGTTACTATATTAGAGACACGATTGAAGAATGTTTCAATACTTTCACCTTCTTTCATAAGTAAAGTTTTAAATTCTTTCCACAATTTTTGAAGTTTAAAGGATATCACCTTTTTTTAGCCTTTATAAGCTTGCTCCAATATCTCCCGAGCCTCATTAGCCGTGTCTACAGCCATGATACGGAGAAATATGGATGGAGTGACTCCCCCTTGAATTAATGAGAGGGTATTGCAATCCCTCCTTTGATTTTCTTCATATTGTTTTTGCTTATCTTCATCCCAAGATTTCTTTCCTTTAGAATCTTGGGATGGAATTTCATATCCCTTTGTTATCACATCCCATAGCCCTTGTCCCTTTAGAAGAGTTCTCATTTAGACACTCCATATTTGATAATTTTCACCATCAAATATGGGCACCCAATTATTTGAGACATAGTTAAAGGATATATTTGGGTTAGTAGAAGCCATGGTTTTTTTATGGAGTTGAAAGTTTGAAGATGGATGATTTGAGAGTTGAGATATGAGTTATGTGAGGTTGAATTATTTGGATGTGAAGGAAGGTGGATTAAAAGTTGGCTTTGATAACGCTGTTGGATTTTATGGAAGTTTGGTGGGATTATGGTGGAAATGATTTAATTTAATGAAAGATGTTTGACGGTTAAAAGGTTCATAGGAGGAGAGACTAATTGGGAGAATGAGAAATGTTGTACTGCATTGCTCCAAGTGGTCCTACAATGTGGTATTTATAGAGGGAGATTTGGCCTTACTCTCCAAAATTATCTAAGATATTTCTAATTTTAATTTAATTCTCCTTTTAAGTTTTTATCTAGATTTTTCTTATAGATTCTAGGGCCTAGGTAGATATTCTAGTGTACAATTCTAGATATTTCTACAATACACAATCTAGATAATTATCAAGACTTTTCTAGATTATTTGGCACTAAGATTTTTTAGATTATTTTATCAATTGCATCATCAGCAAAAAAAAGCTGATTAATTGCTGGTGCCACTCGAGCAACCTTGATACTTGGCACCACCCCCAACTTAGATGCCCTTACCAATAGACCCGAAAGAACCTCAAGACAGAATAAACAGATATGGTGACAAAGTGTCTCCTTGATGCAACCCCGCTCCCGGTTGAAAGGGTTGTGAAGGAAGGCGCTTGATTAGCACCGAATAAGTGAGTGAAGAAACACACTCCATAATAATGCTTATCCATGACTTGGAAAACCAAAAAATTCCCAATGTTGCTTCCAAAAAATCCCATTCAACTCCATAATAAGCCTTGCTCACACTCACACAATATCTTTTGGTATGAGCCGGGGAGGTTCCGCTGCAAGGATTTCCCCTATAGTTCTATGATGATAGGAAGTGGATGACGTTCACTTAGACATGAAAGTTTCCTGAAAATTATTATTCGCCAATCCCTGTAATTGTTCCTGTTCCATCACCCGCACACCATCAGCATCATAAATTCCTTGTTTTTAAATGAGTGGAAAAAGATTGTGGTATAGTCATCACCCCAATCCGCCCATTTAATTTTACACTGTTGCCTCTGGTAAATGCCCAGCTGGAGATATTGTTCGATAATAAGCCTAGCATTATTGTCAGCTTGCACAAGTTTAGGATCCCACCCTCATTTAGTATGACTCCCATCAAGACTATCTATTGATTTAAGTCTCCCATTAATATATAAGACCTGTCAAACTTTTGAGCCTGTTTCAAGATTATCTATTGATTAAACCATGTGATATTGATAAATGCAGAATATTTTGCACCTTTTTCAAGCATTTTCTGATGATCATAGCAGCTTTATGTTTCTTTACCCAAGTCTCCGACAAAGCAATCAAGTCAACTTTATTCCTCCAAAAGGTATCACTTAAACTCTTCTTCTTAGTAGGGTCACTGAGTCCTTGTATATTCCAAATGAAAATATTGTTCTTTCGACGAACGGGATTTTGCTAACAAATCCCCCCAAAAAAACATAGCTATAACTTTATCTCCTTTATTTGTAGTCACCGTAGGTTGCTGCAGTTCCTCAGTACATATGTACTCCTTTTATTTTGGCCAAGATTAAGGAAGGAATTCTTCAAAGAAACAGGCTTTCTCATATCTCAACACGCTTTCTCATATCTTAACACCCTTAGATGGAGCAGACCTCGTGAATTTACCCACAGAACCTGAAACTGACGGAGCCCTTGATCCTTATAAGATGTAGATGCGCCCCCCCCCGAAATAGCACTGACCAGAACATCTCTAGAAGAGTTTTCCTGTGGTTAGGTTGTAGTGTCAGCAATTGGAGCATTACTCCCAGATACAATAGTATTCTCTAGAGCCTGGTTTTCAGTCTAATAGCTCCCGAACTGCTTTTGCCTCCAAACAAGCCTTCCAGGGAGCAACCTGTGATCATGATGTGTCTTCTTGACACAATCCATTACGGTTTTCCTTCCCCCCCCCCCCGAGAACAGGGAACCCATTTGTACAAAACCAGTAGCATATGTTTCTTTCTCGTAAATAGTAGGATTGGAATTTGGAACACACCCGGGCAAGTCTTTCATTACATGAACTTCAATGAGCAGACGAGCATATGTGTCCTTTTATTTTAAGCCGTACAATGATCTGCATAAATTGGGACCCAACTGGGTCTGTCGATGAGAGCTACTAAAAGACCAGGTGGGAAGATCTAAGGTGGGCAAGTTAACCAATACAGGCACTCCTGGCATATCATCCTTGGCAAAACTGAATTCTGGTTCCATTGCTTCAGCACCAAAGTCTTCTTCCCTAACATGGGTCCACTTTTTCAAGGCCAAGCCTCTATCCTCTTTGGCATCAAATTGAAGATATTTCAACCTGACAGATGCATATAAATATTAGATTTTGGGACCTGTTTCCAAATTCGTTGACAAGAAACACAAATGGCTGAAAATCTAGAGTAAAGCTACTGTGTAGCCAACCGAAGATAGACTCCAGTTATCAATCTCCTCCTCAACAACTAGAATATCAATCACCATTGTGGGTATTATCAATACTTCGAGGAGCCATATTTGGGGTTATGATTAGCAGGAAAGTTAGGCCTTTGCAGATTGGGGCAAATGATGTTGTTCGAAGCATGTCATTCCCAGCTAATTGTTCCACATGACCACTCAATTGCTCCTAATTCTCGTCTGACTCCACCTCATTAACAATAGGAGGAAGAATAGAACCACTTACCTCAGAATGTGTTTGCTCTTCCTCATCTGATACTTCATGGGCTCATGATTCTGATGAGGATCCCGTCAAGAGTGGTTACCTCCTGTTACAATCAAACAGGAGAATGCTCAGTAATGAAGAAGGAGATTCTCGAGCTCAATTGCATGATTGAATATGCACCCAAATTAAGAGATAAGAGAGATTTAAGTGGCTGAAGTGTAGATATTGGTATTGATATCCTTTTCTCCCGTTTACAAGACGTTTAAGTACTGTGCCATTGGAAGTTCCTGCCACAAGCAACAGAATAACAAATTCCCTCAAAACAGGGAAATGGTTGTAACTAACTGCCACCTCAGCTTTCTGCTAACTGACATCTCAGCTCTTATTATTTCATAACATTCCTCCCCCCTTAAGAACTTGCCTGCAGGTTAAGGTATTACACAGTCTTGGCGAAGTCAGGGAACCTAGCTTCAATCTCACTGGTAAAGTGCCAAGTAGCTTTCTCAGGAGAATGACCCTGCCACTGGACAAGCCATTGAACAGCAGCAGCTGAGCCCTTCTTAGCAATTCGCCTAGCCAAAACGGCCTCAGGCACCAAATTGTGGGTATAATCCTGACCTTGTAACCAAGGAGGGATGTGTGGCTTCGCAGGTAACACTCCATGAAACGCTTTTAATTGGGAAACATGGAAAGTATGGTGAATCTGAGCTGTGGGAGGTAATTGGAGCCTGTAAGCAACCTTATCGACCCTGGTGATGATCTGGAAAGGGCCATAGAACTTGGGGCTAAGCTTATGGTTGGCGCGAGACTGAACTGTACCTTGCCTGTAAGGGTGAAGTTTAAGCCAAACCCAGTCACCTTCAGAAAACACCCTATCAGACTGGTGTCTATCAGCCATAATCTTCATCCAGTGCTGAGCTCGTAAGAGATGGAATCGTAAGACTTGGATCATAGCCTCCCTTCGCTGCAAAGTCCTGTCCACACCACCACCTTGGTTTCTCCTGGTATATAGGGCAGGTGAACTGGTGGGGGCTGATTATAAACGACCTCGTACGGCGTAAGTTCGGTAGCAGAGTGAAAGGTGGTGTTGTACCACCATTCTGCCAATGGCAACCACTTGCTCCAATCCTTGGGGTGCTCACTACACATACACCGAAGATAGGTCTCAAGGCATCTGTTTACAATCTCCGTCTGACCATCTGTTTGCGGATGATAGGAAGAAGAGAGGAACAAATTGGTGCCCTGTATGGAGAACAAGGCTTGCCAAACATCACTGAGAAATACATTGTCTCGGTCACTAACAATGCTTTGCGGCTAGCCATGTAATTTAAAAATGTTGTCAAGGTATGTTTGGGCCACATCCTCAGCAGTATAGGGGTGAGACAAAGCTACAAAATGCGCAGCCTTGCTAAACCTATCCACTACTACTAGGATAACCTTCTTTCCCCAAGACTTAGGGAGGCCCTCTATAAAATCCATAGAAATATCCAACCAAACCTCATCAGGGATGGCCAGAGGCTGTAATAATCCTGGAGAGGCAGAGGAGTTAGGTTTGCAGCTTTGACAAATTACACACTGCTGAATGAATTGGTGTACAGACTTAGTCATCCCCTTCCAATAAAATAGCTTTTGGAGTCTTTTGAGAGTAGCTTGTCTGCCTGAATGACCCCCAAAGGGAGAATCGTGCATCCATTGTAGAAGTTGTTGTCGAAGGGCCTCATCTGGTCCCACGACGAGCTTGCCTTTCCTCCTCAACATTCCATCCAGCAAACTATACTTACCGACGCTGTGACCGTGTTGTAACTGCGTTAAAACTTGCTGTAGATGAGCATCCAAAGTAAAGCTGTGTTGTATAGTGTCCAACAAATCTGATCGTACTGTAGATAGTGCCATTGCCAAAAGCTGGGCTGAGGGAAGTCGAGAAAGGGCATCCGCTGCTACATTCTGTTTGCCACTTCTATATTGAATGTCAAACTGAAATCCCATGAGTTTAGAGAGCCAAAACTGTTGGAAGGGAGTAGAAATCTTCTGTTCCTGCAGCCATTTTAAGCTTTTTTGATCAGTGACAATCAGAAATTTCTGTCCACTTAAATATTGCTCCCACCGTTGGACTGCAAACACCACTGCTAAAAGCTCCTTTTCGTACGTTGACAGCTGCTGCCATTTGGGCCCCAAAGCCCTACCGATGAAAGCCAACGGATGTCCCTCCTATATGAGTACCGCGCCAATACCAAAGGAAGAGGCATCAGTCTCCATGACAAAGAGCTTGGAGAAGTCAGGAAGTGCCAAAACTGGGGCTTGAATGAGTGCACACTTAAGGGCTTGAAAAGCATTGTTAGCAAAGGAAGTCCAGACAAACTGATCTTTCTTAAGCAGGTCAGTTAAAGGCTCGGCCACAAGAGCATAATCCTTGATAAACCGCCTATAATAGCCGGCCAGGCCGAAGAAGCCTCGAAGTTCCTTGACTGTCCGAGGCTCAGGCTAATCTGTTATAGCTTGAATCTTGCGAGGATCAGTGGAAACTCCCTCACCAGAGATATAATGCCCCAGATACTCGATTTTTGCCATGCCAAAGGAACATTTGCTTCGTTTAGCTACCAAGGAGTGCTGCCTCATAGTATCAAAAACCTCCCGCATGTGGCGTAAGTGTAGTTCTAAGGAAGCACTGTAAACCAGGATATCATCAAAGAAGATCAAGACAAACCTCCTTAGAAAACGTTGGAATATATGATTCATTAACCCTTGGAAAGTGGCTGGGGCGTTTGTTAACCCAAAGGGCATTACCAAAAACTCAAAATGCCCAGAATGAGTTTTGAAAGCGGTCTTGTATACATCCTCCTCAGCAACCCTCAGTTGGTGATATCCAGCTCGCAAGTCAATTTTGCTGAAAATGATAGCTCCAGCTAGTTCATCTATAAGTTCTTTCACCACCGGTATAGGGAATTTATCCTTAATAGTCTGCTTGTTAAGCTCCCTATAATCCACACACAATCGCCAGGTTCCATCTTTCTTCCCTACTAAAACAACCGGAGAAGCATAGGGGCTGGCACTGTTCTGAATGATACCAGAATCCAACATTTCCTGCACAATTTTTCAATGACATCTTTTTGCTTGAGTGGATATCGATAAGGCCGAATACTTACAGGACTAGCTCCAACTTTTAATGGAATCCTATGGTCAAAGAACCCTCTGGAAGGGGGTAAACCCTGAGGTTCTTGGAACAATACCTTATAGTCTTCCAAAACCTCCTCAATAGGGGTCAGAGTTGCCTCACAATTGAGGAGGTTAACCTGCAAGTTGACCCCTGTCACTTGTGTATCCTCATAATGCTGTCTTCTAGGTAAGAGCTGTAACATACACAAATGGGCAGCATTGTGCATGGCTTTGTGCAGCTGAGTTTCCTTGATGACCTTGACCTTCTTACCCTTTAATCACCTGAGCACATGGTTGTGTCCTTGGAATTTAAATTCCATAGTCAGATGTTTGAAATTCCATTTGATTGTTCCTAAGGTACTCAGCCGCTGAATACCAAGTACCATGTCACAACTCCCCAATGGAATCAAGAACATATCAGCCCAGAAATCAGCCCCCTGTAGCTTCCAAGGAAAATTCTTGCAAATAAACTGGCAGCGCAGTTGATTGCCATTTGCTACGGTGACAGATTGAGTATCAATACCTTCTAGTTTACACCCTAACCTTTTAGCCAGGCTGATGTCTAAAAAATTATGTGTACTTCTGGAGTCCACCAATATATGAATGGGCTTCTTACCGTAATGGCCTGTAACCCGCATGGCTTGATAGCCCTGTATTCCATTCAATGCATGGAGAGAAATACATGGGTCAGCTTCCAACACCTCAAAATCGATAGCCTCTTCTTCCCCTTCCTGTGGTTCCTCTTGGTCTGTGCCGAGTATTTTGACAAGGAACAACTGAGTTTTCTTGTTCTGGCACTGGTGACCTCTCGTATAAGGTTGGTCACAAAAGTAGCACAACCCCTTAGCACTCTTTTCAGCTCGCTCAGCAGCTGACAATACTCTTGTAGGTTTAAAGCTTTGAGTGTAAGGTTTGTTAACACTAGCCGAAGACCCAACCAGTGAGCTTGAGGAAGTAGCAGTCCGGACTCCACTACCTGAATTTGGTAAGGAGGACTGGTAAGGGCCAGGTCTGTAGGTGGGTAATATAGGGGCGTTGGAGCTCATTGGACTCACTACCTTTCCGTGGGGTTTCATTGCTTCTATAGTTTCTTCCTGTAGTCTTGCATAGACCACGGCTTCACTCAAGGTGGTGGGTCTAAGAGCTTTCACAAAGGGTTTGAGCTGAGGTTTTAATCCCCCCACGAAGCTATCAATGAAAAAGTCATCAGGTAAACAGGGGGTTTTCTGAATCATCATAGATTTCAACTCCTCAAAGCTGTCCAAATAGTCATCTAGAGATCTAATTTGTTGTAATTTGTTAAATTCCTCCACAATGGCCCCCCTTAATTCTTCTCTAAACCGATCACATACATCCACGATAAAATCATCCCATTCCACACTTTTTTTCACTACAATATAACTAGCAAACCATATTTCAGCTTTGCCAGTCAAGTGAATAGAAGCTAAATCAACCTTTTGAGAATCAGGGATCTTACACAAGCTGAAATACCGAGCACATTTCTTAATCCAGATTCGAGGATTAGTTCCTCCAAAGTTTGGAAACTCGATTTTTGGTAAGAATTTGAACACATTCCTATCCCCAGTTACCTCAGATGTATTGATTTGGTTTTCGCCTACATCATTTGAATCCTTGTCTTTCTCCAGAGCTGTCATTATTTTTGCGAACATCTGCTGTTGCTCAATCCGTAGCTCAGCTATCTTTTGATTCTGTGCTTCAATTTGTTATGAAATAATGAGAGCTGAGATGTCAGTTAGTAGAAAGCTGAGGTGGCAGTTAGTTACAACCATTTCCCTGCTTTGAGGGAATTTGTTATTTTGTTGCTTGTGGCAGGAACTTCCAATGGCACAGTACTTAAACGTCTTGTAAACGGGAGAAAAGGATATCAATACCAATATCTACATTTCAGCCACTTAAATCTCTCTTATCTCTTAATCTGGGTGCATATTCGATCGTGCAATTGAGCTCGAGAATCTCCTTCTTCATTACTGAGCATTCTCCTGTTTGATTGTAACAATTGGTATCAGAGCCAACTCGGAGTGGTGGCCCACGGAGTGGTGGCCTGGGAAAGAGCCCGCCGTGACCAACGTGGCCGTGACCAACGAGAACTCGGAGTGGTGGCCTGGGAAAGCCAGCCGTGACCAACGAGGACGTTGGCCCTTAAGGAGGGTCGAATGTTACGGATTTGACCAGTTGCAAGGTATGGAACTTGTCCCACATCGGTTGTATGGGCAACTGATGAGGGGTTTATAGATCAAATGGGCTCTCTCTCCTAATAGGCTAGTCTTTTGGGATGAGTTCTCCTGTTTGGTCTGTAACATCTCCCTCAATGGCAACTCCAAATTCCAGCTGGGCAACTACCCATTCAGTAGAAGTCATCTGCTCAGGAATCTGCGAGAAGCCAGGCAACAATGTAGAAGGCTGTCGTTCCTCACCAGCCCTAAACTCTCTTGTGATTGGCCAGCTTCAAAATATCTGTCAACCGCAACTGCATTCATCTTACCAGGACAGTCTTTTGCTTGGCAGTCAGCTCCATTTGGCCATTGGAGCAGCAAGGTGCAAGTTGGCACACATGGTTAACCCACACCTCAGGAGATCACCTCCCATTGCTCCTCTGTTTTATAATAGATCTTGATTTGATTTACAGTGAGGTCTGGAGCAATGAAAGAAGTGCAACAAAATGTTACTCCTTTCGTGAAAATTTTGAGTTTCTTGTCTTCAAAAAAAAAAAAAAAAAAAAAAAAGGTTGCATTAGCGAATAAGTTACAGAATGGCCATATGATATTGCAGAAACGGCCAAACTGTCTTCCTATGGAAACCATAATATGGAGCATTATTTGTAGTTTTCCTCACGTCCAAAAACCTCAAGAGGGCTTTCTTCAGGGATTACGTCATGATCACTCTTTGCGCACCTTACATTCACTTCCAATATAATATCATCAAGGTCTGCTGGCAAAGCAAGTTTTATTGGCAAAAACGCTATCTTCTATCTGAGGGATTGATTTCCCTGGTATCTATTTTGTATTTGGTCATGGTACATTGTAGTGGAAGGCTAGAGGGAAGTTAGTGGATCTAAAATTATGTAATGTTTGGTTAGATGTAATTAACCTTATAATACAATCAAGTTTGTAATTGTATTTTTATTACCTTGTTTGGTTGTACAAAAATATTGTAAGAAAAGAACTATCTTATAATTATGATTACTACAAACTAAGTAATCATGATTACATTATAAAATTGATTGCATTACATTGTCATTACATTACATTCAATCAAGCATTACATTAGAGTATAATATAGAAATAGCAGTCTGAAACGCTGAATTGAATGCGAGGCACTTAATTCTTGCCTTTGTCATTGTTTATTTTGTCAAACATTTTTAGTAGAATTTTTTTAGACATTGAAAAATATTATAAAATGTCAACTCTGCAGCAGTGAGGGCCGCTGCGTTGAGTTAGTGACTGGAAGTCTTCACTTGTTTATTCTGGAATTTGTCATTGTCAAGAGATTACCCATTTTTTGTGCATTGCAATGTGCTTCTCATGTTCAAGCACTCTTGTCTGTCTTTATCTTTTCATGCTTTTGCTGTACCTCATACTTTTGAATTTGGATTGGAATATGGATACATTTGTTTTCATTTCAGAAACAGCGTTGAAACTTGACAGCTTGGTTGGTGAAGTTGAAGATGCTGTCTCTTCAGCGATGAGCACGAATTTGAAGAAAAATTCTATACCACAAAGTCTGGAGGTTATCACTGAAAACTATCTTTGATGATTCGTGTCTGTAAAACTTGTTGAGGTTGTTTCATTGTCTTCTCACTCCATATTTTTGCATGAATTGCTTGTTACTGCTATTGATTCACTTAAATTGATAGAGGATGTCCTGGCTTCAGTGACCCCTCAGTGACTCGTATCAGCTGCTGATCAGAGAATTGATCTAGCATTAGCTGCTTTGAGACCCCAGGCCATTGCTGATCACTGCACTCTCCTTGCTTTGCTTAGATGGCCACCTCCTCTTGCTACATTGAGCTCTTCGAATTTAGATAGGAGGAGACCTTGTGAAGTGTTGAATCCTCTTTCAGAGCTACATGGAGAGCTTACAAAGAAGTATTGTGAAAGTTTCTCTGCCTTGTGCAGCTTGCAGGAATTGCAGCAATCAAGGAAATCCTGACTACTTCAGGGGTACAACCGTGATATTGCTCTGCACCAGCCACTTGGGGCTATTGAAGAACTTCTGAATCCCCTCTGACTTGCATCCCATCATCATTTCAAAGGCTGGCTTAACAAGCCAGAATTTATTTTTGCTCATCTACAAACTTATAAGGGACTACATCGACTCAATAGATGACTTGTTGCAACCTCTGGTTGATGAAGCGATGTTGAAAGGATACAGTTGTTGGGAGGAATGGATTTCATCTATGATATCCTCTTTTACAACTGGGCAAAGGATATATTTCCTGCTTATGTTCTCGGCTGACTGAGGAGGGCGTGATAGATGTTCAGCAGTCAAGAATGGCATGGCTTCATCTCATTGATTTAATGATTTCGTTTGATAAAAGAATCCATGATTTGGTTTCACACTCGGGAATCTTGGTTTCTGTTTTATAGCCTGTTGCAAAGGATCTCAACTCTCTCAGTCTTCTGTGACCGACCAGACTGGCGTGATAAATGGGCAGAAATAGAGCTTGGAAGCGTACCAGACATATTGAAACCTGAGATGGAGGTTGAGAGAAATTGGACGATTAAACCTCATGGAACAGTATCTTTTTTGGGATCCGAAGACTATAAATCTCCTGGTATTTCATCTTTATTCCTACGACATGTATCATCTGTCATGATCACTGTAGGTCATAGCCTACTCTATTTTTGAGGTCAAGATTTATCAGATCAGTGGGTGCACCAATTATTCAGACACTTTTGAATTATCTACTCACAAAATGCTTGGAAGCAGAAGGGCTCACTGCTTTGGCTGATGATGATGCTCTGACCAGAATTCTGACTTCTATTAATTGTGCTCACCACCTTGAGTCGGTCTTAAAAGAATGGTGTGAAGATGTCTTTTCCTCTTGAAATAGGACTCGCACCTAATGATGAATCAGGTAAGCCCTTTACTGAGGATAGCCTTTTTACTGGCATGACAGAGGGGTCCGGAAATGGTGTTTGACAATGAAATCCAAAAGATGGTGAGGAGTTTAGAAAGGAGTGGATTGATAGAATAACAAATGTCATTTTAAGGGGGTCTGATTCTCAGATTCGAGATTACCTAAAGAATAGGAAACAATGGCAGGAGAAGCTTGAAGAAGGTTGGAAAGCAACACCATCTTTGGTGGTTGCTATGGATTATTTACAGGGGAAAATGTCTATTATAGAGCAAGGCTTAAATGACATAGACTTCGCTGCAGTACGAAGAAGTCTAGCCCGTGGAATCAATTGGGTGATCTATACTGGCATCCTTATGAACAATGCAAAGTTTTGTGGTAGTGGGGTTGAAAGGTTTAAAGGTGATATGGATGTTTTATTTGGTGTATTTAGGACATGGTGTTTGAGACCTGAAGGCTTCTTTCCCCATATAAGTGAAGGCCTAAAGTTACTGAAGATGGAAGAAAATCACCTTCAGGATCTTTTCAAACAAGGAGAAGAGTGGATGAAACGTAATGGGATAAGACATTTGAGCATGGCCGAAGCAAAAAAAATTGCAAGGTGTTCTGTAATTATTTTGGGTTATTTTGGGACTCCAGGTTAAGGTCATTATAGATTTTCAATCAACCCTCTCCCCCCTACTTTTTCTAGGGAATTTCCTGATGGCTTTCAATATCTTCTGCTGTACATTACGGAGATTTTTGCATCAAAATGACCAAATTACCTTATACACTAAATCACAATGTATACACTAAATCATATTGTTCATTCATATCTTTATTTTGATATATCTTTTGTTCTTGGCTTTTCTCATCTCTGTAGGTTTCAATTTCAGTGATCAGTCAAGCTAAGGGGTTTCAGAAATGGAAACAGATGTATATGATTATACTTTGCATGGCTGACTGGATATTGTATCCCATCGTCCGAACAACTTGGAACTGGACTAGATCCAAGTATTGAAATAGGAAAGCTGACTTCGACTTAAATATGAGACATGGATTAGGGCAAATGTTTTAAATTCGAAGTAGAACGGGACCAGATCCAAGTTGCCCGTCTGTTAGCTCCTTGTGTAATATTGCCATATTTTTTCCATAAAAGATGAGATCTCAAAAGATCTATAATTTTCAAAGGTTAATTGAAAAGGAGAATTTGCTATGTGCTCAGGGGCGGAGCTATAGTGGGGTCACATGATCCCGCTTAAAAAAGAATAATTATATACATATATATATATATATATATATATATATATATATATATATATATATATATATATATATATATATATATATATATATATATATAGACACACACACACATATATACATATATATATAAGCTTGGACATGCTCAAGTGCATTGAGAGAGTTGCACTAGTGATTGGATGGGCGTATAACATTGGTTTGGGTTGAGGGCACACATTGAAGGTTCAATCTTATTCCAAACTTTTTCACTCAGAAGCTCTCTCACTCTCTCTCTTTTTGTTTTTTGGCCCCAAGTTTTCAAATTAGAGCACAGCCCCTATGCGACTTCTTCACCCCTCATTCTCACTTTCGCTAGACACCTACAGAAAGAGAAACCAACCCTCAGTTGCCCACACCCACGCCCTGTTGCCTGCCATCGGTTTCGGTAGTCGGAAGCCGCCCTCAACCCACCAGACGCGCCCCTCCGTCGCCCACTCAGCTTGGGCCCCTGCCCCACCACTAGTCCACCACTAGTCCACCACCACCAACACTACATTCGATTCTAAGGTACAAACCCTAAAGCCCTATATCTAATTCTAGCTATTTAGTTTTAATTTTAGCATTTCTTTGTTGAATTTTCAATTGTTTAGCCTTTAATTACTCAGATAGTTCGAGTAATTTCAATTGTTTAAATCAGTTGTGCAACAAAATATCGGATCATTTTTTAGATGAAACTGTGATTACTTATTTTGAGGGTGATTTTTTTGGAAACAGTATCAAACAACGATGTCATGTATCACTTTCAAGATATGAAAGCTCGTCGAGAATAATTTCCTTGATTGTATTAGCTTTATAATATCGTTTTAATGACCATTGTTAAGTTTAAAATTTCAAATCACGTGTGTGTTTGAACTCTGAACCCGCTCGAACTCCACTCCCCCCTTGAACTCCAACCCCACTTGATTTAATTTCTGGATTTGCTATAGAATTGTTCATCGAGATTGGAAACTAATTAGTTTACACTGATAATGTTTCGGAGGATAAAGAGAGGTGTCAGTACCCCATGGGGTGAAGATCTCAAAATCATTTACTGCAGTGACAAATTCAGGAATTAAATCGAGCGGGGTCAGGGTTTAAATACATGTAATTTAAAAATATAAATTTAACAATAGTCATAAAAATAAAATTACAAAGCTAATGCAACCCAAGGCAATTGTCCTCAATGAGCCTTCATATCTTGAAAACCATTCATAATATAATCGTTTGATAATCATTCAAAAAATCATCCTCAAATTACAGTAATGCGTATAATATCATGAACTACATAGGTTTAGTAAAGTAACAATGGAATTTAAAAACTCAAAATAAGTAACAACAGTATCATTAAAAACCCATTAGATATTCTGTTGCGCAAATTGGCTATTATAATCTTCATTGGTTATATCCTTTCAACAATTGAATGGGAAATTAGTAAAAGTAAAGCCACAAGTAGATAGAAGACAAGAGAGCTCAAATACTTAAATCAACTTGGCTTCTCCCATAAGAAGAGAGATTAGCATTTGCATCACAATTTGATGGTTGTATTTAAGTGTTGTGTTCCCCACCTGGTTGATTCAAGGTGAGTTTTCGAATGTAGAACTTGAAGGAAATGACTATTCAATTGCTAACTCTTTGAGGTATCTATACATTTTTTAATAGGAAAAATAAATTCAATTGGCGAAGTACCAATTGTAACTAATAAACATAAATCAAAGTAATGAACAACATATACAATTACAATTGACATGTGATTTAAAGAATTTCGAAATTAATCTAACTATGTAATCAATTAAAAGCTAAACAATTGAAAATTTGACAAACAATAGCTAAAATTAAAATCAAAAACTTAGTAGATTTAGGGTTTGTACCTTCAAACATAGCTTTGGTGCTAGTGGTGGTGGTAGGGCAAGTGGGAGAAGGAATGGGCGTGGGCGAACAGGCGCACAGCTGGGGAGAGGGGACTTCTATGCTCTTTTTGTGTCGAGGGGTAGAAACTGAGACCGAGCATTTGGAGTCAACCAATGGGGTTGATTGGCTTAATTCAAAAACTTAGGGCAAAAATTTTTTTTAAAAAAAATCAACTCTTGGGTGAAAGACTAAAGGTTGAGATTCAAACATGCAATATACACCGCCACACACACTAGGATTTAATTTGCCTTCCCCCAACCACTATGCAGAGCCCTTTCACATGCTTCTATTGCCGTGAAAATATTACATTAGTAGTAATTTCATTTTTGATAACCACTAAAGTTTATTTTTAAAAGCGGGGTCGCTTGACCAATGTGACCTCACTATAACTCCGTCCGTGGAATATCTGTTTTGGATCATCTTGAAAGAGATCTTTAGCTTTTGTATTTTGACCTGCTAATATTTTTCCTCCAAATATGAGGAATTAAAGGGACAAATTCGACATTGTGTGGTATGGAATACAGAAGTTGATTTTCTTAATCAAAATCGAGGATGATGAAGAAAAAAAGAAGACAAAGAAAGATAAATCTGATTTGAGTGAGTAAATGAAGTGCTAGCTAATAATCTCGACACTGAGTTAATAAATAGAAATAATCAAACTTTTAAAGTTGGTTCTTGGCATGTCGAAGTTTGAAGACACTTACATTATTATACCACCACCACTAGGTCAAATAAACTTTGACTTATCAATTTAATGATGTGGTTATTTACTTGTCACATGTAAATGATATATTTTTATTTTATTTTATTCATACTACCATCCATATGTAATAAATGAGTCACTAAATTGTCATATCACGAGTTTTGGTAATATTCAATCATATCAATACCACAATTAGGTCACATATACTTCCACTCGCCAACTTGACACTAGACAACTTACTCATGATATTTGGATAGTATATTTCTGTTTAGGGTATGCTCTTTTGAACTTATTAAAAGTACTTATCAATAGTATTTAATAACTTTTCGTAACTTTTAACAATTTTTGGCATCATTCAGCAACTTTCAGCACCATTCAATACTTTGAAAAGTGCTTAATGGATTAGAAATTAGAAATGTACTAAATACAAATCATCGAATTGTTTATCAATAATAATCCTTTATTTTTATCAATAAATATGAATATAAAATAAATATTATTCTACTTGTTCTATCCATATGATTTTCAAAAAATAAACATTGCATTAATTAACTAAATGAACGCTTCATTATTTGACTAAAACTACAGAATTATTTTAAGAAACTAGTGAAATTTAGTGAAAGATTTTTATTAAATTATTAAGTCTTGTCAACAATAATGATGTCCAATAGTCAATCAGTCAGTAAAACTTTCCTTTCTTCTATTTATGTTCTCCCATATTTAATATTGAGAAACTAAAACTAAGCCTCACGTTTGCTTTTTTACTCTCGTCCCCCTTCCCCCAAAAAAACAATGACATTTGGAACTCTATGATAAGTTGAAAGAAGGCATAAATTAGTCCTAGCCCTATGTGAACTTATACTGACATTGTCTAAAAGTTTAATTCTAAAATTTTAATGCGGGTTTGTTATGTTTTTATAAGTGTATAGTCCGGCTTTTATATTATCGATAGCATTAACAAAATTTTTTTGAATTTTTTAGTAATTATGCATTTCATTACATCTAACAATAGAGGAAAACATTATTTCAATTTAACTAAAAAAAGTTTGATGCAAATTTGATAAGTGTTTATTTACCATTACTTAAAACCATAAAGCTACAAAGTCTATTAAAAAAATATATACAATTCATAAAATTATTTATAATGAAAACTTATTATATACAACTCATAAATACGTATATTATCTTCAAAAGAAATAAATATATATTCATAATTGATTATTTATGGTGTGCGCATTTTTTTGGGGGCTAAATACAATTAACTTTCATTATACATGCAAAACCGTTCAACATCATTCGTTAACTTCAAACAAATTTCAGTAGCTCTGACTAACTTTTAGCAAATTTAACTTTCAGCAACTTTGAGTAACTTTTATAACTTTGAGTAACTTCTACAACTTTCAGTAGCTTAAAGTAACTTTCAGTAATGAGCGTCAATAAGTACATCTGATAAGTTGAAAAAAATGCCCTTACCTTGCAAACTCTGCCATCCATGTCTAACAAATAAGCTTTCATGGTACAAAATTTGCAAGTCAAACTTGTTTGACCCGATCATGAATTCTATTTCGGGACTTTTTGCTTCTCAAGGGTGATGTGGGATGAGAACAGGCTTACGTGATGGAAAAGGCTATGCGTCTGATGATCCACTCCATAAGTGCGTAACCTGCAAAAAACGTCCCCCCCCCCCAAACTTGTGATCTAGGGAATGCCTTTCCGATGATCAAGTCAGTTAAAGGCTCCAGAGAAGAGACAGTACAAAGGCACTAATCAAAAAAAAAGGATGAGTCTTTTTAGAGGATGTGACGTTTGCTTTTGGTTGTAGCGATTTAATGAACAATTCTGATGAATCATTCATCCCTTTTTCTGAGGTGGATAGGTGGGTATTTATAGCTTTTGTTGCCAGAGGTAAACTCGTAATTTCGCATAGAGTGCCTCCTTAATGGGCTTAAGTACGAATAGCCCTTCAGGGCCAATAGGAGGCATAGATGACCATTGAGGCTCAAGCCCATCGGTGTAATCGTGGGGCCCCCATTGGGATCCTAGGTCTGGCCGAATCATTTAGCCCCTCACATTTTGCCTGCACGCCTGGCCGAATGGGTGGTAGGTAGAATGTGGAGCAAATACTAGTAGGAACTACTATCTTAGTGTTAGAGCATTTCCAGAGATGTCATCTCTCCCGAGGACTGTGTACAGCATCAAAACTCCTCCCTCATGTACATAAAAAGGGGGTTGTTGGTGGGATTGTATGTGTGCTATTGCTTGGTTATAACTGTGAGTTGCTAAGACTTCCACAATCATGGTTTTCCCCTACTATGTCAACACTGAAGAAATGGCCCTCCATATATGAGAGACCTTCAACTGGCACTTAAGAAGCGCAGCTCGCCCTCCTCGGTCACTTCTTAAGAACTACTGCGACTTATGTCCCGACTTCATCCTTGCCTACGCCAAGGAGGCCGCCCGTGACTTCCATATTCTCGAATTGGTTTAAGCCACCTTCAACACCATGGTGGTCAATCAGGCTCTGAAGTTGGGCGTCTTGAGCAGAAGCATGGCCGCAGACCAGAAATCCGCCCTAAAGGGTCTGCGATGGTTCATCTTTGCAGCCTGGCTACAGCTAAACAAGAGCGACACCTTAATGGCTCGCCAGTTTGGTCCTGTGGCTTCAGGAGCGAGTCCAGGGCCTGCAAGTGGCTATGAGGAAAGCACCGGGTCTAACGAGGCTCCCCCTACGTCTGATGATGAAGAAGATTAACAATTTTAGGCTCTTCTGTGGCTTTACTTCTTCTTCATCGCTCTTTCTTCCTCCTTTTTTTTTCTTGTACAGCTGCCCTGTAATTATTCATGCCTGCAATAAAGAGTGACTTTTCTACTCAGCTAGTTTATCCGCCATCGATGCCTTCGTGTTCTTGTTTTAAAGTTGTGTCTCGCAATTACCAGGAGTTACAAATGATCAGAGGCTATGTCATAGGGCTCGGAGCCCTCTGGACGCCGAGAGTATAGTGGACAGCTAGAAGTCGTGCTTAAAGGCCCCTAGCTAATGCGGAGTAAGTTTCGAGCTTGGGCCTTCTCTCACTAGTGAGGGTCATGAACCAAGTTAGCCCAATATTGACCGTAGGTTAAGGAATAGGCCCCCCTAGGTCAATATTGACTTGAGGCCTTTAAGAAGGTCCGAGTAGGGTTAGGAAAGATGGTCAAGCTAATAGTAGCCTTAAATAAGGAGTTGGCCACTTAATCCTCCCAAAACCAGCTCAGTAACTCATCTTCAGTTTCTAAGCAGAATACTTCGCTTTATTTCTAGCTCAAATCTAACCAAACAAATGAGCTCCAATTTCTATAAATTATATATAGATGGAAATTCCTGAATGTCTATTTTCTAACAAGTCTTGAATCGTATTCAAACTCTAAGTATTGAGGAAGTTATGGGCTAAATACCTAGCAAGGGTTGGTCTAGGATTGGAAAATGCACGGTTTTTACTATGGGCTTAATTGAGGAAGTTATGTCTACGATTTTAGAGATTAATTAGATTGGATGATTCTTCACACACAACGGAAGAGTTGATAAGTTGCGTCACCTCATTTGGAGGAGTATAGCCTACTCAAGGCTCTCTAGAAGATGGAGGAAAAATCCTGAAAGATACAGCTCATAGTGATTGTAACTATCTTAAACATCCTGATTTATTTTCCTATGATATTTTGTAAGTCTCCTATTGGTCCACTTGTCTCACTAAGTTACAGCTAATTTTCCTCTCATTGGGTATTTATGGACCAATTACCTTCACGAAAAATCAGATTTGATGAATGATATGACATCTTGAAGCTTGATTTTTCTCAAAATCTCAAATTCTTTATCTCTCTTAGGAGGGTGGCGATTTGAGTCTTCTTTTTAATCTAATCCTTGGTGCTAAAGTTTTAGAGAGTTAGAGGGTGGGTTGATTTATCTGCTTGCTACCTATTATAAGTGTTGAATCTACTCCATTAGAGGCTTTCTTTATTTAGAAATTCTCTCTCTCATTCGTGGTTCTTCTTTGGAGAAATTGGTCTTCAACAACTATGGGGCTCACCTATATGCATTTTATACCTTTATTTGGATAAATAGAATTCACCATGCATCACTAGCCCCCTACGACTAAAGGCGTAGCGACCAGCTGAAAGTCGTACAATGTGACCCATAGCCCCTTGGGGGCCAAAGGTAAAATCACCGGTCATAGACCGAGTTATGGGATCCTTAGCACCATCAGGACTAAAAGGTGTAGCGACCTGCCATAGGCCATGCTATGAGACCCTTTAGCTCCTGGAGACTCAAAGGTGTAGCGGCCAGCCACAGATCGTGCTATGAGACCCTTATCCACTTGGGGGCCAAAGGCATCACAAATGACCACCGGCCGCACTAGTAGGACCCTTAGCCTCTAGGGACTGAGGCGTAGCAACTGGCCAGAGGTCATGCTGAAGAGACCTCTAGCCCATAGGGACCAAAGGTATAGCGGATGGTATAGGGCCACATTAGAGCATAACTCAGGATCTTCATCCTCTTGGTGAGTCCAAGCACCAGATTTGACAGCACGACTATTTTTTGTTTATGTTTTTGTTGTTTTTCTTTTTACCACGTGTCATGGTTTGGCTGGTGATCCAATTTCGACCTGCCATGAGTGGTGTGCCAGTTTACTTCCCTCCCCTTCTATATAAAGGGAATGAGGTTTTAGGCCCTATTCTTTTCGTGGTTTAATAGACCCAACCCCCCCTTCTTACTCGCACCCACTTCTTCCCCCTTTCCCACTCCTTCCCAGACTTTTAAAAAAATATCGCTCCATCCCACTCCTTCCCACTCTCACCTACTCTTATCCACTCCTTTCTCGTTCTTATATATAATTATTATTTTTCGTATTTTAAAAACTTTTATAATTTATATAATTGCGTGTACGAATAGTCTGATAATAATTATGAAAAATTTATTTATTTTTCAGATGTTATGAAAATATTTGTTAGTCATGCCAGAAATTGTAGATGGAATAATTTTTGTTATTTATATTGAAGAAATAATAATTTTTTTGTGCGTCGTTAAGCAAATGTTAGTTATTCGTGACCGGTAGATGTTTTGGGTATGATTCTGTATATGAAAGAGATGTTTAACTTTTTTTTTTCCCGTTTGTTATGAAATATTTTTTGTAGGTCACCAAAGTGTGGATGGTTGTTGCTGTATGTGTAACAGATTTATTTTTCATTCATTGTAATTCGCAACAGAAATTACAGATACTTTTTCCGACATAATGAAGAAATGTTAAATTTTTTAGCGTTGTTTGTAATTCATGACTGGAAGTGCAAATGTACTATACGTGTATTTTGAGCACATATTTTTTTTCGTGTGCACTAGTAACAAAATATTGGAAGTTCCTCACACAAATTGTAGATGCTTGTTTTTCGTATACTGAGGGCATGTTCTTTTCGTTGGAAAATATGGGTTAAAAATGGGGGAAGTTGGTTGAGAGCAATAGAAATGGGTTAAAATAGGTTTTTTTTTTTTTGTTAAAATGGATTGAAGTTAGTTGAAGTGGGTTGAAGTTGGTTGAGGTAGGTTTAAGTGGGTTGAACTTTATTGAAATTAGTTAAAATAGTGGAAAATAGATTAAAGTGGGTTGAAGTTGGTCAAAGTGGTTGAAGTTAGTCGAAGTTGGTTGAAGTTGGTATTTTTTTATTGAAGTTCATGAAGTAGGTTGATGTGGGTTGAAATTGATTGAAGTTAGTAAATTTAGATTTACCAACGAAAAGGACAAGGCCTGAACATATGTGTATTTTTTTCGTTGTTCATATTTAATTAATATACGGAAAAAATACGCCCGCAATTTGTTTTACGAATATCGAAAATTATAATTTTTTTAGGGTAACAATGGCCAGGAACAATATTTCGTACCCAAGTCAACACAGAAAAATATTTTTTTTAGTCTAAAATTTTTTTATCATTGGTAATTACTATCACAAATAAAAGATTATATTTAAAAATAAAATATGTAACTTAAATCAACTCTCCTACTTCATTCAACTCATTCCCACTCCTTCCCATTCCCACCCACTCCTCCCCCCCTCTTCTCACACTTAAAAAAAAAAAATATTACTCCTACCCATTCCTACCCGCTCCTTCCCCTTTCTCATTCTCACCCATTCCACACCTTAATTTTCCAACAAAAAGAACAGTGTCTTAGTGGAAACTACACCAAGTCATTTCTTTGAGATCCTTAGAGAGAGAAGTGAATTTGCTAGAGAGAGAAGGTATGCCCCTTTTCTTGAGTTTCTATCTTTCCTTCAAATTCATTGTTGCATCTTTAACCTTCCTCCCTTCACATTTTCAAACAAAGTCGTTCAACTTCAACATTAACCTTCAACCTCCTGCAGGTACGCACTTCCGTGCACTCCCTTTGCGGCTTATCTTTGTAATATTAAATAAATTATGTCGTCATCTTGTTCATCTAGTCAGACCATCCCAAAAGGGACGGCCGGTCCTTGAGATGAGGGTCATCACCCCCAATTTCCTAACCTCCCAGCCAAGATCGGTGGCCGCGTGGTGGCCTTTTTCCTCCCAAATAATCAATTTAAGGAGCTTAAACAAATTCCTTATATTGTGCCAATTTATGAGCCCGGACCTCGCTCTTGGTTAAGTTGCGAGTATTCCTTTACTCTTAGTATTCTTAGTATTGAGGAGGAAGTTGTCTATACATGGAAAATTGACATAGCCATTTCTTGTATGTCTGTTGTTTAGGAATGCAAGCTGGCTAGGACTAAGACTGCCGCAAGACTGAAGACTGTTCCTGAACTAATCGCGAAGGATTGTCAGCAGGTAATTCACACTCTACTTCCGACTCTTTTAACCAAAGCATAGAGTTTTGTTTCACTAGCTCCAACCCTTTCGAACAGAGGGACGAAGCACGCTCTTCGAGCTCCCACTCGTGGTTTCTACAACCAAGAGGGGTCAGCCCTAGAAAGGGTCATCCCAAGAAGTTATCGCAGAGCGTACATGCTTCCTGAGGGCACTTGGGCGCTCAGATCCTGGAGACTGGC
Source organism: Carnegiea gigantea (assembly GCA_029747015.1). NCBI lineage: Eukaryota > Viridiplantae > Streptophyta > Magnoliopsida > Caryophyllales > Cactaceae > Carnegiea > Carnegiea gigantea. Next base: position 407,358 of record JAKOGI010000288.1, read on the forward strand.
CTAGAGGAGAAGTATCTTCATGCAGACTACAAGTTCGTGATCCCCGACCCAATGCCACGGTTAATAGGCTGCCCCCAGGGTGTATAGCAATCTACCAGGCGGCCCTTTCCTATGGCCTTAGGTTCCCCTTGCACATGGTTATCATGATGTCCTAAACAAGTATTAGTTGGTGCCTGTGCAGATAGTGCCCACGTTCTCACACAACATTTGTTCCTTTATCGGCACCTACGAGTTACGCATGTTGTCTTGCACTGGCCGGGTGTTTGGGTTGGTGCACATAGTGTAGAAGGCGCCAAGCGAAGCCGAGGAGACTGGTTGGTATGCTTTCAATAACCGGGAGGGGTTTATGACCGCCATGGAGAAGAAGTCCAAGCTTAAGAATTGAAAATATGACTTCCTCTTCGTGCACCGAACTGGCAGTTGGGCGGACGTCTCGGAGTGGATTAATGACAGCCCGATCCAAAATCCCTTCAGGGAACCAACCACAGAGGATAGGGCTACGGCCCAGTAATTTCAACATTATGTCCGATAATTGACCCTGAGAAGGAGCCCCAGGGTAGGAAGATCAAGTTGAGTGACAGAAGCCCCTCAACTGGCTCCCTAAATTATCCTACTTTGAAAATGACTTTTCTGCCGCTGACCTCCTTATTCTTGAAAAATATTCTATGGGTACTTCGCGTTTTTCCTTGTGGTCTTTTTTCTTATGGTTCTGACTTAACTTTCTTTTCCTCTATGCAGAACAAGCTCGCGCAATGCTCTCCCGCTATGAGAGCAGTGCGCCACTCCTGCGAAAGTTACAGCGAAGGCTGCTCGGTGTTGGGAGGAAGAGCGGTGCTGTCATGCGGAGCCACAGGCTGGTTAGGTTGGTTTTATGTCCGAAATTCTTTGAATGTACAATTTTGATGTTAGAAACTTACTTGCACGTACTGACAGTTGCCCAAGATCCTATTTCGATCAGGGAGGCCACCCACTGTGGCCGTCAGCCTTTCCTCGGTTGGCCACATGTAAGCAGCCGCGCCAAGAGGTGTCGAGGGGTTCAAGCTTCCTTAGCGCCCACTCCTTAGTGGCACGAAGAGTTCCGACCAGACACGACAGAGGCCGGGAGATCTCCACCAAAAGACGGGTCAGGAGGGTCTGCTCCCTAGGAAGAATCTGGCGGCAGCAGGAGGTCATCACCTCCAATGGACTCTCACGGTAGCCGCCCGTTGGTCCCTCGACAGGTTGCAGCGGCCTCCTCCCAACCGTCCATGGAGGCTGTGAACTTCTTGGAAGCTGACTCCCTAGCCAAGTCGGAGCTAGTGGAGAGGCTTGCCCGCTCGTGGAATCTTGCCCTTGTGGCCTCCCCCAACTGCTCGCCAGTGACCAATGACCATGTTGCAGTCGTTGAGGTAAAGCTGTGTGCCCTTTCGGTTTTCTCTCCTTTCCTTCTCTTTTACACTTCATGCCCTCAAGGGTTGTTATGACCTATACAAGGCTTCTCCTAGGTCCTGAAGGTGATATTGTCTCTGCCTTCCACTTCACATTTGGAGGAGAAGATCCAACACCTCAAAGAGGCCCAACGTAAGGCTGAGGATTCAGCGACTAATTACAAATGCCGCAGGGAGAAGCTGAAGGAGGAGAAAAAGGCGTAGGAGAAAGAAAAGGACGAATTCCTGAAAGAGAGCAAAGATTTACATGGCCAGCTGGAGGACACTCACATTTAGCTAGAGAATGAGAAGATCGCTAGCCAGGAAGCCACGGCCAAAGCCGAACAGTCGAGGTATTGGCATGGTCAAGAGGAAGGATATCGGCGTGGCCAGGAGAAGAGAACCTCATGTTCTATGAGCTCCTGGGAACGCTGACCCCCGTGGACTTTCACTAAAAGGGCTTCTTCGAGGCGTGGGTTCGCTACATCGAAGACCACCATTGCATCCTTCAGGCCGAACAGGACCCGGACGAAGTCGGGTTCGCGTACAAGGTGTCCGATGATGAAGATCTAGATAACCCTGGAAGCACTGCTCCCCTGGACGGCTTTGGCGAGGAGGCCAGCGATGACAACGATCCCATTGCTTAGGGCTACAGCTTTTTCCTCCACTCCCCTTTTCTGCTTTCTATTCTTTTTTTTTTCCGCATTAGCGGTTGTAGTTGAACCAAACATCAATGAAGTTTTTCTATAGCTACCTCTACATTTAATGACTTATCATTTTACTTTATACTACGCACTTCTTTGTATAATTTTTCATTGGGACTATTGGTCTTTAGCCTCTAAGTGAAACGACAAGTCAGAGAGGAGAAACGCCTTGTAGCAAAAGAGGTAGAAGTCATTCATAGGCCGCGTGTACGATAACCTTAGCCCCTTGGGGCTACAGGTATAGCAGCCAGCCCTGGGCCCTGCTTTGAGACCCTTATCCCTTTGAAGGCTAAAGGCATAGCGACCAGCCATAGGCCGTGCTTATGAGACCCTTAGCCCCTTGGGGGCTAAAGGTATAGCGACTGGGCGGACCGGCCAAAGGCTGAGCTGTGAGGCCCTTAACCCCTTAGGGTTTAAAGGTGTAGTGATTGGTCATAGGACATGCTTATAAGACCCTTAGCCCCTTAGGCACTAAAGGTGTAGCGATAACTTGAAGGGAAAGATCGGGCCTGGTCGATAATGTTCTTACTCATTGTTAATGCGAAATGATGTAAGTACACTAGTTAATGCGAAATGATGTAAGTACACTGTTTTGGCCATCCAAAAGATGCGAGCCACTAAACATGGTACTTGTGCAAATTGTTGCTATGTCACATCCTTAGGATGGGTGTTCCTTGTGGGGGGTAGTGAGCTGTTAAGTACCGGGCCACACCTGCTTGACTATCTTGTAAGGGTCTTCCCAATTGGTGATGAGCTTGCTGTGCTTGCCAGATCGAGTCATTGCTTCAGTTGTCCGTAGCACCAGATTTCCTAAATTTGAGGGGATGGGTTTTGACCGACCGTTCATGGAGCCACACCACACGTACCTTATAAAGTGCCTCACGGAGGTGGGCGTCGCCCCGAATAGAAGGAAGTAAGTCGAGGGCTTCTCATAAGGATGCATTGTTGAGTGTTTCCTGGAAAGTGGTGAGGCAATGTGTGTGCAGTGCCACTTCGACAGAGAGACGGGCTCGAAGCCATAAGCTAACATGAATTGTGTTTCTCTCGTGGCGATTTTTTTATGATATGGAGAAACCATCAAACACCGTGCAGTTCATCTGACCACTTGCCCTTTGTGTCATCCAACTTCTTCTGTAAACTATGGAGGAGGACATTGTTCATGGCATTGGCCTGGCCATTGGTTTGCAGATGAGCCATCATAGTGAACTGTGCTTGACACCCCAAGTTGCCTAAGTAGTTAATGACCGTGCCTGTGTCAAACTGCCAACTGTTGTCAAATACCATCACCCTGGGGACGCCGAATTGTGTGATGATATTCTTCCAAATAAACTTCCATACTTTGATAGTAGTGATACAGGCGATGGCTTTAGCCTCTATCCATTTGGTGAAATAGTCCGAGGCAACAAAGAGGTACTTACGCTAGCCAGTGGCCTTGGGAAAAGGTCCCAAGATATCCATTCCCAATGTGGCGAAAGGCATGGGGCTGAGGATAGGAGTTAGTAGGGTGGTGGGCCTCCGCTGTATGGGTGCATTTCTGGCACTTCTCACATTTACGCACTATGCTCATACCTTCCTCGCGCAAAGATGGCTAACAATAACCAGTTCGGATGGCAGCGACCGTGAGGGCGTGCCCACCGATATGTGAGCTGCATACTCCCTCGTGGATTTCCTCAAGGACCTTTTGCCCTATCTCTGGGGTCACGCAACGCAGCAATGAGCGAGCATATGAGCTTTTATATAGGATCCCGTCATACAAAATGAACCAGTCCGCCCGTTTCTTCACCCAATCCGCCTCCTTGACGCCTGTGGGTAACGTACCATCGACCAAATATGCCCTAATGGGATCTATGAAAGTAGAGTTCCTGTCGAGCCAAAGAACTTTGTGAGGTTCAATACTTCTCTCCAACATAAGGTAATATACGTGTTATCGAAAAGTGCTGCAACAGACCGGTGGCTTTGCGTATTTAGCGGACATAAGCTACCATGGTGTCATATTTGACTTTATAGTCCCCATTGACCTGACTGATAGCTAGCTGTGAGTGCAAATAGGCCTTGATTGAGTCTGCTCTGGCTATGTAGCATAATTCTATTCCCACTATCAGGGCCACGTATTTAGCCTCGTTGTTAGAAGCCTTAAACATGAACTTCAAAGTATGTTCGTGTCTCTCACCCTGAGGAGTTTCAATAATCAAGCCGGCCCCACTTCCATCATTGGTTGAGGAGCTACCCACGTACAGGTTCCCGAAGACGAGGCCTGAGGGTGCTTCGGGAGGGCCACTTGCATTTTCGGCCAAGAAGTCGGCAAAGTCCTGTGCCTTGATCAACCGCCGTGCCTCAAAGGCGATGTCATATTGAGATAGCTCTACTACCCACTTTAGGAGTTTTCTCGAGGTGTCTAACCTTTATAGTATGTTTTTCAGTGGTTGGTCGGTGAGGATAGTCACCTTGTGAGTCTCAAAGTATGGGCAAAGCTTTCGGCTTACTAGCACTAAGGTGTAAGCAAACTTCTCAATCAGGGGGTAGTTCAATTTGGCCTCGGCTAGGGCATGGCTCATGTAGTATACTGGAATCTGCTCCTTAGCCCTTTCCACCACTAGGACTGCGCTTACCGCCTGTTCAGAGACTGCCACGCATAAGAGGAGTGTCTCCCCTTGTACTGTGCTAGCTATCTTAGGCAAACAGGCAAGATATGCCTTCAGTGATTGAAAACCCTCGTCCGCCTCCTTATCCCATACGAAATATGCGTGCTTTCGGACGATATAAAAGAAGGGTTGACACTTATTTACTGACATTGACATGAAGCGGTCTAAGGCCGCTATGCATCCGGTCAACTACTGAACTTATTTTATATTTTGTAGGGGTCTCATTGTAGGACTGCCTTTACTTTGTTGGGGTTCATCTCTGTTCCCCGACTACTAATCATGAAACCCAGAAATTTGCCCAACCGGACCTAAAGACGCACTTTTTAGGGTTGAGCCTCATGCCGTACCTTCGGAAAATTTCGAACGTCCCCCGTAGGTCCCCACTGAGCTCTGTATCCTGCATGCTTTTGACAATCATGTCATCTACATATACCTCCATGGTTTTTCTGATGAGAGGTTTGAAAATCTTGTTTACCAACCGCTGGTAGGTGGCCCCAGCGTTCTTTAGCCTAAAAGGCACGACCTTATAGCAGTCTAGCACCCGATCAGTTACAAATGTTGTTTTCTCCTGGTCCTCATAGCACAAAGGAATATGGTGATATCCTAAGCAAGCATCCATAAAAGTTAGCATGGTATGACCCGCCATGGCATCCACCAGCTTGTAAATCTTCGGTAAAGGTAACTATCCTTTGGGAATGCCATATTAAGATCGATGAAATCGACGCACATCTGCCAAGAACAGTTAGGTTTTTTAACGAGTACCACATTAGGAATCGATTTGGGGTACTGGCATTCCCTGACAAAGCCCACGTCTAATAGCTTCTGTACCTCTGCTGTTACCGCTGCGGCTCGCTCAGGCCCTAGATGTCTTTTCTTCTGGACCACCGGCTTGTGGACAGGGTCCACGTTCAGCAAATGCTCCATCATCGTGGGGCTAGTGCCAGGCATCTGTTAGGGTCCAAAAGCAAAAATGTCCTTGTATTCCTATAGGAGACCAACTAGGGCACGCCTGGTGTCCTCACCCATCTCACGCCTAAGCCGAACTATGTGTCAGGCTGCTCTTCATTGAGGGGGGATGAGCTTTAGGTTGTCAGCCGCCTCCGGCTGTGGACACCCAGGATCGGGCGAAGTGAGGGTGCAGATGGTCAGGGTCTGGGCGGGGGAGGAGGCACGACCCATGGCTTTTTATCCGAAGATTGCTGGCCGATGAGTCCTTGTCCATCCGAATGTTCCACCAAAGGTCGGATGCTAACCAAGTAGCATTCTCGGGCCATTCGCTGATCTCCTTGGAGTTTTCTAACACTGCCATCATCCGCTTCATATTGGAGCTGCGGCAAATATGACGCGATAACAACCTTAACCTTGTGTAAGGTCGGCCGCCCTAGAATAACGTTGGAGGCTGTGGCGACATCTAACACTAAGAAATCAACTTCTAGATTCCGCACTTTAGGCTTATCCCCAAACTGCAATGAAAGGCAGATAACTCCCGTAGGGTTTACCTCTTACCCTTCAAAACCTAGAATGGGATGCACAAGGGGAATGATTTCCCTTCCTAGATGTTTAAGTCTCTTCAAGCAGTCCCGAGTGATAATGTCAGCAAAACTCTCGGTAACGACCAAGATTCGATGCATCAGGGCGTTGGCTACCTTTAGTTCGACAACCAGAGGGTCATTATGTGGGGAACTGAAATGTGGGCCTCTGTGCCTATCGAATGTCATGGTGGGGGCTGTACTGCGGTTCCCCTGCTCTGCCGTTAGAACCTACAGCTTCCCTTGCATCTGGGCCTTCCATACAGCATGGGTAATGCCTTCCGCATTTCCACCGGCAATAGTGGCCATTATCTCGGTGGAGCACTCATCCTCTTGAGGTTCCTCGTGCTCCAAGTCACATTCCTTACGAAGGGACTGGGGTCCTCCCTTCGGGAAACGATCTATTTGTCCATTGTCGGTGAGCTCGTGGAGTGCCTTCTTCAATTCTTCGTACTCAGCGGTGGTGTGACTGTTTTGCTCATGAAACTCACAATAATTCTGCGCATTTTGTGGCCTCAGCAACGATGGTCATAAGCTGCAATTTCTTTAGCATATGTGTCTCTTCACTTTCATTAGTATGCTCCTGGGGTCCGAAGTGAAGTGGGAGTCCCGGATGTCAAACCTTGGCCTTCTATCTCTTTGCCCGACGTTCCTATCTCCTTGGGCTTTGGCCTTCCTTAAGGTGTCTATGATTTTAGCACAGATTTCAGTTGCTTGAATGAAGTCCGTGACTTTTCTTAAAGCCTTGGCCAAGGAAGTTTCCTTCTGCTCGGCCAGGGAAAATTGGAACCGCTCATTCTTTAATCCATTCAGGAAGGAGGTGTACGCTACTCCATCTTCCAGATCGAGAATTAGGACCGCCTCCTGGTGGAACCATTTTACAAACTCCGCCAGGGACTCCTGCGGCCCTTACTCGATTTTCGAAAAGTGAATGCTAGTTTGCCTCTCCTTACGGCTAGCAATAAACTGGCTGACGAATCAATCTACCAAATCTAGGAAATAAGAGACACTCCCAGGGGTCAAGCCGTGAAACTACGATTGCGCCGCCCTTTTCAGAGTGGCTAGGAAGTACCAGCAATAGGCAGCGTCGTCCACATCTTGGACGTACATTTGAGCCTTATACACCCCAAGGTGTTCCTTCGGGTTTGTGGTCCCGTCATACGGTTCCAAGGTAGGCATCTTGACTTTTCCAAACCTGGGAGCATTGATTACCTCTACAACAAAGGGCGTAGAGAAGAGAACCAACCCCATTCGAGCAGCCATCCTGGACACCTTAATGGGAGTTTCCAACTGTCATCCAACCTCAACCACCGATGGGCTCCTGCGAGGGAGGCCGGTCCTCGATGGACGAGGAAGCGTCCGGGTCGGCGGAGACTATAGTTACGCACAGCTCGTGCAGGCGGACTACGCATGCTCTCCCGAGCAGGGTGCTCGGGAGTACGCCTCCTCCAAGAGGCTCCTTCCCGAGGCCTTGAGGTTTGCTCTTGCTCTTCGAACCAGGCTGTGCGTCGAGAGTGACTTGCATATGGTGTGAACACATTCACAAAGTTTGTAAGCCCATCTTGGGCCACCTGGAGGGCTTGCCGAGTCTGGATGATCTGCCGGGCGTCTCATCCCGTCGAGCGGTCATGGTTCCTCTCGTAGGATCGTCCGTTCCTCTCATATCAGACAATCTCTTGCACTTCATGACTTTGATGTAATGACTCATAGGGAACAAGCCTGTGGGACGGCTCGCATTTCGCGGTATGCACGTAGTCGAAGATAGGCAGTGGCCTCATAGAGCTTACGACCTCCATGGTTTGCTCTACTTGTTCGGTCACCTACTGTAAGATGGTGTCAGTGATAGTGGTCATGAAGCTGTTCAATACGTCCACTATGATGTACGCTTCCCGCTCGGGTGGTCGTTACTCAACCGAGCGAGGATTTGGCCGTGAGCACTCTGAGGTGTCTTGCACTTTGGGAGCCGCCGGAGCTTCAGTCGTTGGGGCCTTGCCTCTCCTGGAACGAGCCCGTGTGGCATCACTTACTATCATAATTCATCGTTCTCTCCCCACAGGCAGCGCCAAATCTGTTTCCGAACTTTCTGCTTCTCAAGAATGACGTGGGATGAGAACAAGCATACGTGATGGCAAGGCTTGTGCGTTTGATGATCCACTCTGTGAGCGCTAACCTGCAAAAAGGGCCTCCCAAATTGTGATCCAAGGAACACTTCTCCGACGGTCAAATTAATGAAGGGTTCCAAAGAAGTGACAGTATAAAGGCATCAATCGATAAAAACGATGAGTCTTTTTGGAGGATGTGATCACTACAAGAAATGTTGCATCTGCTCGTGGTTAAATTTGCCTCTTTCCACACTTATATCCGTGGCATGGCATATTCGCCACACTTAAGGTAAGCGTGCATAAGGTATCAGTGGGGAAAAATTCGCCATGCTTAATAAGCGTGCCGTATAGTGCAGTACCCACACTTATATACGTGGAAGACTGCGCCATCTACCACGTTTATAGGTGTAGGTAGATTCTAAGCTTGCTTGCATCCGTAGCCAGAGTAACCTTTGAGAGAAAAATCATTTTCACCACTCCCTCGTGTATAAGTGTGACGTTATGCATTTGATAATTAACTTTCAACTGTTTTAAGCGGATAACTAATTTTGGCGAAAAAATTGTTATACAAAAGAAATAAAAAGTCATTATATTAAAAAAGTGCAAATAATTTATATTCACTAATGTATTATATATCACACACACACACACACAGATATATATATATATATATATATATATATATATATATATATATATATATATATATAGTTAGTACGATAACTTTGTAACCATAAACAAATTGTCATAAATTAAGTTCAAAAATAACTCGTGTTCAACCACATAATGAAAAGTATGAAATTGAATACGACATTCCTATAAAGTATGCACCTACTTCCTAAGAGTTGAGATTGTTTGAAATAAACACATATAAGATTGAAGCTAAACAGAACAAATGAGATGGTATAGAACTCCATAATTTCAGGTGAACACTTCACGAAGCCAAACTTTATATCCGATTTTGTGGCATGCTGCCGTTCGTTTCAACCTAAAATCACCAAACTCATACATTAGAGTTTAGTACAACAAACAACGCCACTAATAGAGGGGGAAAAAAACCTTCCAAAAAAAATTATAAAATGTAATATTTATTAGCCTTCATAACTATGTACTCCCGCTTTAAAAACACTATGGCCTTGTTTGGTAAACAGCTGTTAGCTGTTAGCTGTTTGTATTAGTTGTTAGCTATTAGCTGTCTGAATTAGCTATTTATATTAGCTGTTTGAATTAGCTGTAAAAAATATTTGGTAAAAACTAGCTGTTTCTAAAAAATATGTTGATAAATTTTTATTTATGCCCTTATTTATGAATTAGTTTTTAATGAGATGTATGTAATTTTTTCAAACTTATGGACAATTATGTTATTTTCACAAAAAGCTCTTTTCAAAAGGCTAATAGAAATAACTTTCTCAAAAAAAACTTTTTGGAGCCAAACAACTATTGCACACAACTCTTTACCAAACACCCATTAGCTGTTTGATTTGGTCAAAATAGCTAAAATCCTCCCAAACAGCTATTTTTTTCCCAAACAACTGTTGTTACCAAACATCCCATATGTAAGATCCTTATCCTTAGGTTTATCTTTTTAGTAAATTCCTAGATTTTGAAAAAAAATTCGGCAGAGTTCGCCTAAAACATGGCTATTTTCCTTTTACAATATGTCATAAATACAATAAGAAACTATTCACAATCTCAACGGTTACATGCCGAAGCAAATCAATGCAACAGACCACACGTCCAGAGTATCCAACACAAATCCA
>JAKOGI010000288.1:422500-425000 GCA_029747015.1 Carnegiea gigantea
ATTCCCACACCTCCTTCTTGTGAGCTGGCTCTCTCTCTCTAATTTTTTTCCGATGCATTGTTGTTTGAGATGATGGTAGTTTGCTAAGTTTTGATCAATTTTGTCTGAGCTTCTGAATTGGTGGGAATGTTTTAAGTGAGTGTAATTAAATTGGAGAGCTCTGAAGTAATGTGCTATAACTTACGATGAATATATGATAATCCCGTTTGATTGTTATCTTGTAAAGATGTAGGTGTATGTGGTAATCAGCAACAAGTGAATCGAGACAACGATTGGAATCCATTAGCTTTGCAAGGGGAAAAGTTTCTGTGTTTACCGTGAAACTTATTGTTTAATGACCCTGAACCAAATCATATATTAGAGCTATGATGGGCGAAAAAAATTTCTTTTACATTTTCTTGGAGGCAGAAATTGGTGCGAAAACATCCATTTTTGGAGATTTTTAATTGTATTCCAACAATATTTCAAAGAGCCTATTTGCTTTCAATTGGAGTCTGTATTTTTTTGGCTCTTCTGGATAAAATTTCAGTTTCTGTTTTTAAAATTTTGGTATCTTATTAGTTGCTTACAAAAACTGAAAACTTGAAAAACTGGAAAACTGAAAATGGTTGTAATTCACTATGCAATGGCCTATTTGCAATCTTTAACATTTAAAAAGCAAAAACTGAAAACTTTTTTGATATTTTATGCTTCATTATGTTTCCCATTATTTGAAATGTTAAATGGCTTAGCTGATGATACCTTGTCCCGCTGAACTTACATGTTCTGTGAACATGTGAATAGGATTCATCTTCAAATGTGGGATCAAATAGCTCAGATAGCTCTACAGCATCTGAAGCCCAATGATTACATTTATGTCTCCGGTCAACTAGGAGCATACACTAAGGCAGATCTACAAGGGATAGAGAGAATCAAATATAAGGTTTGCTTGCTAGCCCTTCCTTTGTAATAGTTTTTCATACATATACATATGTACATCTATATATGTGCATGTAAATACACACACACACAAACACAGATGTGTATACACACACACACACACACACACACATATATATATATGTGTGTATATATATATATATATATGTGTGTGTGTATATATATATATATATGTGTGTGTGTGTGTGTGTGTGTGTATATATATATATATGCGTGTGTGTGTGTATATATATATATATATATATATATATATATATATATTATACACACAACACATATACATATCTATAACAACACATACACCCACATATACATTATATATATATATAGATATATATATATATATATATATATATATATCTATGATTATCTATATCTATACACAGCACACGCACGCACGGCACGCACCCAGACACACACAACACACACACATCTATATAATATGTATTATTTGCATATATTATATATATATATTATATATATATAGTACACATATATATAACACACACACACACAACACACACACACCCACCATATACATATACATATATATATATATATAATACCACACATATATATATATATATATCTATATATATATATCTATATATGTATATGTATATGTTGTGTGTGTGTGTGTGTGTGTGTTGTGTCTACACATACAACAATAACAGCCCCAGTGTGGGTCACGGCTTCTAGGCAGGGTCTGGGGAGATCCAAATGTAGCAGCCTTACCTCTACCGACATCATATATATATATATATATATATATATATATATACTTATAATATATATATATATATATACGTATACATAATATATATACTCGTATACATTATATATATATATATTAAATAATCTATAGTACAGCACAGACATACACACACATAATTATTTCTAGTTTATGTATGCACATTATTATTAATAAATAAGAAATCACACACGCGCACACACACACGCACATACACACACACATATATCTCCACACACCAAAAACACCACACACACCCACATATACATATATATCACACACCCGACACACACACACACACACATACATACCATACACATCTATATATATATATACACATATGCATCCATATAATAGTATATATTATATACATACACACATATACAATACACACACAAATATTATACATATATATTATATACATATATATATATATATATATATAGTCCATACACACATATATACATACACACATATATACATACGCACAAACATATAATATATATATACACACACATATATATATACATACACACACATATATATACATAGCACCGCACACACGCACACCAACACCACACACACACACTCCAGATATTATATATATACCACACCACACACACACACACACATGCCACCTAACAGATATAGTATATATACTACACACCACCCACACACACCCACACACACACAACTATACGACAGACAGACCAGGACACACACACACGACACAGACACACACACCACACAGACACTCACACATATATAATATTACACACAACATAGATATATATATATAAATATATTATG